>JBCFYV010011164.1:37693233-37998233 GCA_039000515.1 Timema cristinae
TTAATCAGGGAAAACATATAATGACACCAAGTACAAGAGGATGAGTTTTTGCACGAGCTCTATTTAAACAAAGTTTTTCAATATTTGTTTTCAATATATGTTCAGCTTAAAATAAAAACTAATAGATCACATTACACCTCTTGACTTCAATGTAATATATTTACATAAACAGGTAAAAATTCAACTGAAAATGGTGAATTTCTTCAGAGAAAAAGGAAATTGACAACAAGTACATCAGAATAAGTTTTGATATGAGCACACAATATATGTCGGCAGAGAATGCCGGATAGTCTGATGGGGAAATGTGTATAGTTTCCATGATCAAACTTGCACTCTTTGTGTGCCTCTATATATAAGACACATTCTATGAGTTTTACATGAACAACAGGAGTGATATGAGGGATTAATATTAAATAATGGGAGTTGTTTAAAGAAATTAATTGTTTTTTATAATGAAATTCATATTTATTCTATTAATTTTTGTTCCAAATAAGGCAGCCTAGAGTCAGATAGCTATAAATCAAATTTGAAGCAATTTGCCCTAGAACACTGCCCCAATACTATATATCACTCTTATCTTTTAGCATCATGTCTTACTACCTGTTTAGGTTATGCACCTACATATCACTTGAGGCTTCTTCAAGTCACACCACTAAACATTGTGTTTCCAGCTAAGAACAAGCATAGCATATAAGAAATTCAATGCTAATAAAACATAATCTGTTTTTTTTTTATAATTGATTGAGCTGTTACCTGAAGTGCTAGAGTTTGAACCACTAAGTGGTTCTAGGAAGTTTACATGGCACCTATCTCAGGGACAAGGTGTCCTAGTCGTAACACTTGTAAAAGGGAAGGTGTGGGGGACAAAGTGTATTGGTAGAGATTTAAAGAAAGGTAAAAAGGGAATAAAATGAAGGAAAGCCCTATAAATTTAGCTTCTTAAGTTGTTGAATGTTAAATAATAATTTGCAGGCCAATACTTACTGTGTGTTTTGTTTCTAGAGTTTTTCTTCTTCAACTAACAACAACAATGAATAACAAGAATTGGTTATCAAATCTGTCCACCCAATTAATATGTGCTGGTCAAACAGTTCCCTGTTCAATGGTGCCAAGCACTTTACTCCCAGAACATGGTACTAGTGCTGTTTTTATACTTATCTTTTTTTTATTTTATTTAAAAAAAAAATATTTGTAATGGTACAGCTGGTATTATTTAGGGACCATGTTTTGTTTACCAAGTGCCTATGTATTTTATCATTATCGTTGTGAGGCATTTCATGACTATTAATGGGTAACAGACAGTGAAGTCCAAACTTTCTGTAGGCGGTCTGATTTTAATGTATGCAAGTTCACGTTTGGAACACAGAGTGAGTGCGTGTTTGTTCATATCCAGACAACATACATGGAAATGTGTTGATGCTCTTGAAGAAATTGTGCAAGTTGGAACAACTACACGCCAGGACCAAGCGGAAATTGGGGAGATTAATGAAGAAAATCAAGGCCAAAAATAGGAAGATAGCTATACTTAAAGTTAAGGTAGGTTTAATAGGATTACTTTGCTCGTTATTAGGTATGTCTGATTTCTGTTTACAGTTTAGGACAATATATTGACGTGTTTATTTGCAGAAGAAATCATATTCAAAGGTACAGGACCAAACCTAAAAGGAGCATTATTTTTATAAATCTTATAAATGGCTAAGAAGCTTATGGAAGAGTAATAGGATAAAATAAACATATTAAACTCCATATGACAGCACAAGACAACAACTCATTCATAATGCTACCACTGGGGAAACAGGGTAAAGGTTGCTTTTTATAGAAAATGTATCATTACTGCCCACAATTCTTTAACTTATGTTTCTTTATATTGAAATTCTTCATAAAGGAGTTAATACTTTAAACACACTTCCTTGATATAGAAAACCAATAAACACTAAAGAGGTAAAATGAAAAAAGGTAAATAATTAGAGGATATAAAAGAGAAATAAAATCATAAATAAAGTAAAGCCTCTTATAAACAAAATAAAGAGGGCTGGATCCGTTTTGGATAAGAAAATTTATAGATATGAAATTAATACCCCTCTGAAGAGTTAAAAGGTTAAAAAGTAATTATAAATTACATAGCATATATAGTTACAGATAATTATTTTTTGTATATGCCTGTACATACAGTGTTTAAATAAATGGTTATTCACTATAGCAAAGTTAAATACAAAACAAAACTATATCATTTCTTCATAAAAAAAAAGTGTGAGATTTTCTCTTGACTCTTTTTTTCGATTTGTAATTTTGACAAATATAGGTTTACTGAAGCTGAACCTTTATTTGGAAATTCAGCTACTGAAAAAAAAAAAATTGAAAAAAAAAAAATGTGGTTAGCCATAATGATATGTCTGGTTTTGAATATAAGAGGTCCGGATATGGAAGGTTTTACTGTAACACATTACAGCAAGCCTTCTACCGGTAGGTTTGAACGATATTAATCTGAATAATATTTTTAAATTAAAAATTAGTTTAGAATAAAGCAATGGTCACAATAAATATCAAGTGCACTAGCTAAATTTGTCACCTGATGTTGGCTGGGGTTGCCCTTAGGACAAAATACAAAACATTAAATTAAAAAAAACAACAAGATCTCTACCTCATGATTCCATTCATTTATCCATAATCACTTTTATCATACCAGAAAACTAAATGTATCATAGCTAACCTAAAAGTCAAATCTGTACACTTAAGAGAAGAATCACCTTTTGAGCTGATATTTGACTAACAAATAATTAACTTATTATTTTCAGCTAAATCAAGTCAATGTTGCAGTTTCAGAATTTTCTGAAAGCTCTACACAATACCATAATATAAATAAAAAGTGCAAGAAACTTGAAAAACAATTATTAGATATGAAGGTAAATGCTTACCTTTTTATTTATTTATTTTGTATTAATTTAGCGCTGTGTGAAGCTTCAAAACTTTGACTTGGCTTCAAGAATAAAAATCAACTTTAACTTAACTAAAAAAAATTTCTACTTCAACAATAAGAAGCTTCGGGAATAAAAGTATTGACAGCTAAAATTATTCTTTTATGTTCAACTATTACTAGAGGTATACCGATTCAGTAAAACCGATTACCGATTCTTTAAAATAATTGTTCATGTTATGATTATTTGCACCAATTAATCCCGATTATCAATTTTTTATTAACTATTGGGAAATATGCTTAAGATAATAACAGTTAATGTAATTGATACAAAAAGATGGTATGCATGCAAAAAGATATTTTATGCATAGCTGACAAAAATTGGAACTAGATTGTTGTTTTATCAACGGTATGAACTTAAATTTTTTATCTGGTTATGTAATCTTTGATAGTCCGCAACCCAGATGCAGTGTGTACACAGTTAAATGTTTTTTCACGATTTTGATTTAAATTCTACTTTAAAAACCAATTACTTGACATAATAATCACAATCATGATTAATTGCTAATGCACTAATAATCCCTCAATAACAATTCATCAGTATCCGCATCAGTACACTCCTAATTATTACCATTCTAAGATGTTGCAAATTAATAATCATATGCAAAAATCTGAAGTAATTGATTTGCATATTGTAATAATAACTTGATTTATCAGATAAGAACAAAAAATTGTGCCATATAACATTTTCTGAATTATTTTAATGCATAACATAAATGCATGCATAATAAAATGAATCCCAATATTATATTTTTTCATGAATAAAGCTATTAACAAAAAAAATATTCAAACTTTGATTTGGCTTTGAGAATATTTCACAGTATATTCGATTAGATTCATTTTGAATTGAACAAGTGAACTTTGCATATCACTATATTGTGCACTATGAGGATCAACATAATACATTCTTATGTTGGAGCCTCAGGGTAGTTATCATAACTTTAGGCTGATCATTGAACTTCCTTATGGCATACACATCTTTCAACAAATATTGCTGGTAGTTTCTACACCTATCATGATTGTAACAAATATTGCTGGTAGTTTCTACACCTATCATGATTGTAACAAGTAGTGAGGTAGGGTTGGCGGGATTTATACACATATGTTCACATCACAAAAATTTACTACAAAAGCAATGACCTTAGATATAATTGTTGAAGTGTTTATGTAATGCTCATCTGTTTTTAAGAGGCTTAGGTTTTAATTCCATCAAAGTCAAAGATAAGTTCCATGAATAGGGTTATACAGGGTATGACCAATCTGGAGGTTATTAAAAATATTATCAGGTCAAGTGTTTATAAAGCCAAAATTTAAACATGAAATTTTGTGTGTGTGCTTCAGAATTTCCTGAAAGACTATGGCTTGATATGGGTTGGCGACAAAGGGAATCAAAACTCAAACATTGCTGACAATACAATACAAAGGTTTGCATTTCCATATGTAAACTTTGACTTGGTTTGAATATATATACATAGAACTAACTTAATCTATATCTATATCAATTAATAACTATACTTCCACACACTTCAGTGGTCACAATGAAGCACTACTCTTCTAATGAACTAGACTGCCGAATATAGGAGAATCAGGATTCGATCCCTGTCGGGTGTTCTGAGGATGGTTTTTCCTAAATAGTTTCCAATTCTCCTTCCATGGGAATGTGGATGCACTTCCTCTAACTTAAACCTTCCTTATCCTTAACACTTTAGTGTAATTAGTACATAAGCGTATAACCTGAACTAGAAGTAATACGCGGCGATAAAAAATATATATTTCTACTTTCATTCAAACACATTTAGTTCCAGACTCTTCATATAATCCAATTAGATATAAAATCTAAATAAAGAGATCTAAACAGGTAGGCTAATATGTACATTTTGTCATAATGCACCTACTGCATAGTATACCAGGTTAGTATTTCTTTGTTTATCCTTAGCTATTTCCAGTATTTAAACATTTGTGGTTTAAATGAAACTACTTACTGCAGTTGCACAGATCAACTTTCATAGGACGCTATAACATTTACTCATTCTACTCTCCTATATTCATATGTCAAGTCATGTGATCTGCAGCTGTCATTTTGGATAGATATCATCAATCCCTATAAATTAACATTATAGTAAAATGTTATAATTCATTATCAACATCAGTTTCCAGCCTGTAGCAGGGTCTGTTTAGTAAAATGCCTTCATCTTCCTCTGTTCTTAACCATTTTCCTCTTCTAATCGCTTCCATTCTTCTCCTCTCATATTCACACTTTCTGCGTGGATACCTAACAGAAATGTTATCATTGATGGCTGCAAAATACATGTTTTTAAGTTCTGTAAAAGATCTTTATATTAAAATTAGACTGTACCTAAGTATACAAGCATACAATATATTAAGGAGAAAAAATAAATATTTATTAATACATTTGTTTCTTCTAAGATAGGTATATTTAATATTCTTCTTTTAGGGAACAGGGTGTTTGGCATCCAGATGATTCAATCACAGGTGAACTTGTGAGTTTTGATTTACTTCTAGAGAATATAAAATATTTGAATATTCTAGCCAATGAAGGGGAAGCCAAGATTACTTATACCGCTTCAGGAGCCACATTTAAGGTGACACGTTTTTGATAGGATCTCAGTATTAAGATAAGCCAAGAGCAATTAAGATAAAGCCATGGTTAGTAGCGTGTATGTCTACTGAGCCAAGGGTCCTGGGTTCGATTCCTGATATGGCTGAAAAATTTATCATTGGTGAAATGTGGGCTTACTCTTTCACCGTGATGAATTAATGGCCGGGGGCTGGATGTTGTGTCTGTTCTAGGTCTAAGTTAGTTTATAAGTGATGTGCTGATATAATCAGTCATTTCTGAAAGAACACGTTAAACACCTCAACTAAATAAATAATAATAAAAATGAGAGGTTTATCAATTAGTAGGAAAATGTGAGCTCAACTTTTTTTGATTCGTGTTGAGCTCACGTCTCAGAAATCTCCTGAGTGTCGAGTCAAGTCTGACTTCAATAAAACCTAACTAAAACTTAGCTACATAAATAAAATAAAAAAATTAGTTAATAGATTTTGAAAAAAAGTTTTTTAAAACTAAAATAAGACTATTTTTTATATTTGAAAATGTTTTAGCTATACTATATAATAAACTTATTTAAAAAATAATTTTGTGATTATTAGATTCTGAAAATTAATCATGATTAAATTTAAGATCTCTTAAGTACAGGTTTAAAATAATATTTTTGAAAATAAAACAGTTTGGCTTTAAAGATTTAGTTATAAAAAACATCCAATTCCTTTCCCATTTGAAGTATAGCTATTTAACTTACTTCATTCTCTTCATTATATTATTTTTCCTTTTTTTATTTCTATCAATTTCCATTATTATAAATTTTGCTAGCCATTGGGCCACCTCATTATTAAATATTCATTCTGTTCTTGGTACTAACTCAGAAAATAACAAAAATCTTAAGAGTATCTCAGAAAGAAATTGAAGAATTATATTTCTTAATACACACTTTTGCACTAAAGCTTAGTTAAAACAGTACTGCACTAAGCTACTTTTGTTCAAACAACCCTATAGGGAGATGGGTTTCTATACTTTTTTTTACTTCTCCTACTTTCTATCCTTATCTCCTACCTTACTCTGTTCAATAACAAATTTTTTCAGTTGCTGACACTGACATTTCCATGACCATTTGAACACAACCGACAGGTAGATAGAAGGAAAAAACAATGAGTCATTGTCTACCAAACACACAATAAATCACAGAAATAACCCTATACAAGAAGCTCTACATTGCTGAGCCTATAAAGCTGTCAATCTCGCATACCCCTACCAATTATTCATTTAAGAACATTATTCTCATTGCAAGGGATCTAACACCTTAGCTCAATCGGTAGCGTGTCTGTCTACTGAGCTAAGGGTCCCAGGTTTAATTCCCAGCATGGTCAAAAAATGTATCATTGGTGAAATGTTGGTTTACATTTTCACAGTGATGAATTAACGGATGGGGGCTGGATGTTGTGTCTGTTCAAGTCTTAAGTTAGATTATATGACATATGAAGCTACGACCGGCCTAGAAAGCTGGTAGTGGAAATTATATGGCTTGAATAAAAACTGACCCTGGCCACGGGCTGGAAACACTAATGGATATAAAAAAAATCTTGCAGCAAAGCAAGGCTAAGCAAAAGATATGTGTTTTGGTCCACAAAGTCGTTAGATTTAAACTTTACTGTTACAGGCAGCCTAATGTTAGCTGTCATATATTGTGTCAGAATTTGCTTTGAGGGCCATTGTATCCTAAAAATGCATTAAAAAGGAATTACCTGAATTATCATGGTGAGGGAGATGAGAAAACCCCCCAGTGCACTCAGATGAGATTCAAACTTTGTCTCCCATAGTTGTCCACCCAATCATTTGTGAGATTTACACCTTAAACTCTTTTACCACTTGTGCAGGTTTTATTTTGTGAAGCAGGGTTTTCTGTTGTGCATGGGTGAACTTGAGACAATTTTCCTGGTTTGTTTGCCGGCCTTACTTTATAATTTTAGTTGAAACTTATCTCTTACTGATTGTTTTTTCAAGGATCCCATATCTATACCTTTAACTATATATTCCAACGGTATTGTATTGAAGTCGGAGCCATTCCGGTCGTATATGGAACCCAGCACTCAGATTTTTGTGGTGGATATACTCGATGGTTTCTTCCCAACAGAATTACAAGCACAACATCCAGAGGGAGTTTCTTTCAAGGTGAAGTTACGTACATTCAAATTAGTTCCAATAAATCAAGTATAAGAGTATAAATAAAAAACCACTAAGATTGGGTATTAATGCCACTTAAAAATATCCTACTTATGTTTGAATAAATATCCAAGTTGTTATGTTTGTTAATTAGGGTTATAGCAACATCTAATTTTATATTCTTTAAATTTAAAAATGATACCTGGACACGAGAATTGAACTCGGGACGTTTGGCTTGGTACGTCAATGCTATAACCACTGAACTATCGAGGCGTCTTCTCATACTTTGGGCCATTATCACTCATATTTTAAGGCCGAGAGTGTTATGGACGTGAGAAAATCATCACCAACATAAATGTGATCTTACTTGATCATTATGTAGCTGACGTTTTCTGCACATCCATCACAGACTCTGCAGCTAAATAAGTTAATTTTTTTAAACTATTATAAGTATTTTTTCAACTTTTTTCCCCACGAAATTACACCTATAGTACACCCCTTGACCGATGGTGCCTGGTGCAGACCCCCACATCCTTATTGCTATAAACATATTTTACACATAAATAATCAATGAGTGTAATTGAGCAAATATGTTTGCTATTGCTGATGTACAAATTTATAAATGCTTTAATAATTATAACTTTAAAACATATTTGAATTTTGGCAAGAAGAGCACAATTTATGTTACATGATAAATTATATGTTATAATTGATTATACATGATTTAGCTTGTTGCTTTACATTGTATAGTGCCACATTAAGCAGTCGAATATTTTTACGATTATTTGAGAGTATTCTTGGAAAATATATTAAATTGATTGATTATTAGGGATCTGCGAGTTTAAAATTTTCAGGCTGAGCTTTAAATAATTACTCGGGATCAGATTGACAACTTTATAGGCTTGTAATTTCAAGCTTCTTGAAAATAATTATTTCTTTGCTTTGTATTGTGTGTCTGGTGATGAATGACTCAGGGTTTACTCTTATCTCTACTTGTTGAGGATCTGGTTTGTGAAATAATGTATATTTAGAGAGGATAAGGGGTTTGAGTGTGATAATAACATAACAAAGAAGGTATTGTGCAGATGACTATTTGAATGTCAAGCTGAGCAACTCTGTAAGAACACAAATATGCTTAGTTTAAGACAGTAAGTGTTCTAAGTTCTCTCTTTGGTAGGAAGCCAGCACCAAGTGAACAGTTGCACTTTGGATGGGCAGGCTAGTGCCAGCTCTACCAACATTGCAACAAGGGCATCTGCACAGGGTAGTAAGTTTTGGGGGCTGGAAAAAATGTAGAAAATTGAAAAATAATATAAATTATTATTATTAGCACCGCGTCTTACTACCCGTTCGGGTTATACGCACTTACGCTAATGTGTAATGGTAGGGTGATTGTGAGATGAAATGGAGGACCTACAGTTTAACGTGGAATCTGAACCACGGTGGAGGCCTGGCATTCCCCACATTCACAAGATGTCTTGTCAGAGGTGAAGGAAGGGTTTGGTAATCAGATAAATTTGTGCCGGGACCGAGGATTGAACCCCAGGACCCCTGGCACAGAAGTCCGACACCTTACCCCTAGACCACCAGGTCACCTAATAATATAAAAGTAGTTATTAAAAAAAAATTGTCAACTATACCTTTCCTGTCAGAGCCTTTTTCCAAATGCCCTAAAATAACATAATCTTTCCAAAACTTGATTAAGTCATAATTTCTCACTGGCAAGTTCACATCACTGGGCACCTCTGATGAGCTAAAAATGTTCATTTGTTCTCAAATGTGCATCCCAGTAAGTTGATTTTATGCAGTGTTAGAGTGATAAGTGTCTTTATTTCTTATTTTGTAAATAGTAAAATCCTGTGACTATTAAATGATGATTATATTTTGTTTTGTCGGATTATCGTATTTGGTTCTAAAACAAATTTTAAACTTCAAATCAATCATTCTAGGAATTATCTTGATAACTACTGTTGTTATACTCATATATTATTTGACACTCTTTGAAACATATATTTTTATTATAATTCTAGCTACCATCTCTTTTACCCTTAACAGGTTATAGACAAACGAAGTGTCACCTATAAAGGGTCTGAAAATGGTTGGAAAGCATTTAATGGGGTTGGCTATAAGCTGGGGACAAACTCAGTGAACAGAATAAAGAAGTCTCCAGCAGTTCACTCAGCAACCACTATAATACCCCGAAACAACCATGCAAAAATAACAACTCCACATATTATGAGAATGGTGCTCACAATCAAGAAGAGGAAAGAGTTATTTCTTCATTTATTTATTTAAAACACTCTGACAAAGAGTTAAACTCAAATAAAAGTAAATCTTCAGTAAGAAAACATATCAGGAAAACAGCGGAAAACATAGATCATTCAACTGTGCTAACATTATCAAAAAACAAACCAATTCATAAGATTGCCCAACATCTGAGTAGATTAAATTGTGAACCAGAATTAAAAGAAAATGACTATAGTAACAGAAAAAAGATATTTAGAGAAAAAACAATGTGTACTTATAATAAGTTTCAACGTAGTGAAATCCAAACTAATCTTCATGATGGTGGTTCACAATTAAATAATCAAAAGAATGATTCTGTAAAAATTACAAACTCAAAATCTGCCATAAATACACATAAAATTGTGCTATACACAATATTTGATAACAGTGAAAATATAAATTATAATAAAAATGTTGAAAATCCTATAAAAGACGCAAAACAACTAGAGTCTAATCCAAACTATTGTGAACTTTATGGGAAGAACACGTATCTTCCTACCTCCCTAGCCAAATTTAAGGAAATGATTTCAAATGATGCTAATATTATACTAACAAATAAAGACAGTACTTTACTAGAGTTGAATAGTAAGCCCAGTCACATAAGTGAAGATTCTGCTAAACAATATTGCTATCAACTCCAAACAAAAAAGCTACCATCAATATTAAGTAAAAAAAAACCTTTGCTGGAAAATTCACCTAATGAATGGATAGATAACAGTACAATACAAGAATGCCTGACAAACACCTTTGATGACACCAGTGTTCATTTTGATATGGATAGAAATGAAACCTCACATAATACAAGAGAAGAAAATAGTGAATTTCTAGATCTAAAAATTTCTAATGAAATAAAAAATACATCAGTCAAAGGAAGCACAAAAACAGTAGATAAATTATGTCCTTTAAACCATTTAAGTCAAAATGAATTATTTTCTCAAATAAGTCTATATAGGACAAAATCAAGTAAAAACAAAATAAGCAAGTGTGGTCATAAAGTTCAAGTACATACAATGAATAAGTCTAAAAACATTTTGAAAATTAAAAGCCAGGCACGTGTTTCTGTCTCACTTCCAAGTAATTTATTTCAAGATGTTTATTTGTCACATAAAAGTGAATGCAAATCCAAACTGCCCCAGTTAACAAATTTAAAACAGTTTACTAATGAAGAAAATTCAAAAGTTCCTTCAATTTGTGCACATGAACATTCTAAAGCAAATAAAAATGAAAGCTGCACAAATATTACAGATGGAATGACTGAATCAAACAAAATCCATAGCACGGGGATCAAAAGTGCTAGTGAAACCAAATTGCTAGATGGATCAAACACAAAACAATTGGTTAAGTTCTCTAGCCCTATAACATGTAACTATGAGGATGATACATCTTATTTGGGCATGCAAACTTATACAAACATAGATAGAATCCCAATTATAAAACTATCCACACAGTCTTCTAAAACTAACTTACAATCTGAGCAATATGATCCAGAGGATAATGCCGAGTACGATAATGGGATGGATATATTAGAACATCCTGTGAAAGTTAGAAAGGATAAAATAAAAACCGAATTACGTAAGATTTCAGAAATAAAACCTAAAAACACCATTAAACGAGAACAACTCATTCAATCTAAGCTAAACACTAAGATTTCATCAGGAAGATTAGTCAAGCACAAAGTTATTTATTCCCATCATTCAAATGTTGTTGATAGAAAAATAAGCCTTGGTAGTGCAATTAATAAACCAACTCCAAATCATTGTCCAAAATTAAGAATCATGGCTGGCACAAGTCCTAAACATGTAGGGCAAAAAAACAAAGGCCAGAATATTAATAGTGACTCAACTTCCATATCAAGTGTTCCAATGTCTGGAGCAAGAAAAGTACAAACTCCATTAAGTCAATCAAGAAAACATTCATCATCAAGAGAGATAACACTGGCTGGGAGTTTGAAGTCAAAGCAAAAGGATTTTATTATGTCACGGCAGACATTGTCCGAGATTGAGCAGCTGAGAAGGCATACAGATGATCGAGTATCAACTGAGCACTTCTTGAATAAAGTTTCAAAAATGAAGGCTGGCGATGACAGAGAAGGAGTAACTCACGTAATCACATCAACATTATTTTTTATTTTTTTAAGTGTAGACTTGTTTCACTCTTAAGGTACACACAGTAAACTACTGATTATTCATGAGCGAGTTATTTTGTTCGCAACTTGTCTGAGCCAACTAGGCAAACTAGACTTCCAAGTGAATTGCGGATTTCCAAAAGCTTACTCTTAACCTTGTAGCCTGTAAACACAAAATATTTTTTCTAAATAAACTTGTTTATTATGATAATAAAACAATAAATAAAAAAAATACTTTTATGAAAGTGAAATGTGATTAAAGATTAAATTTAGGCTACTATTAAATTGTAATATCTGTGCAACTGCAACTCCTCCTTTCATTATGCTCGATAATTATGATTATATTGTAGTTTTATACACGAAAGAAGGTATAGGGAAGTGCAATTGGGACAAATAAAAGGTTAATAAGTGTTGCAAATTATAACAAAAATGCCAATATTGTAGTTTAAATTATGGATTTTGTTTACCATACAGGTCAAGATTTATGGAATAAATAAATTTCAATCGATTTTGTTCAAAGTTTGTGTTCATATACTTAAACCAAATTAGGTACCATATACCTGTCTTGGTGGCCGCATGGTCTAAGATGTCACTCTTCCAATATACTAGACTGCTGTGCCGAGTGTCTCGTCACTCATCTTTGGGCCCACGCGCAGCGCGGTTTGCCCGTTCCCCCTCCCTCTTTCTGCCATGCGTGGTTAGCTGCGCACGACCTCCCCGCGCCTCGCTCGTCGAGGTTGCAAGGCTCGCGCTTCGAGAGCGCAGAGTGGTGTCCTGACTCCGGTCAACACGGGTCAGTGGTTCATGAGCGCTTGGCTCTCAGTTCCGGGAGTGGGCAGAGCTGATCGGGGATAGAGACACCGTCATGCGCGGGATTGGAGATGGGGGTTTCGCTTTCGAGATACAGTTGTGTAACCGGACCGACCAAGGGGGGAACGCAACCAAAGACACAAATAAAGACTTGTGTTAAAACATCAACCGGACAACTTTCTTCGTACAACCCCTATACTAGAACTTGTATCGCGCCCCAACTCTGGCGCGCGGACCCCTAGCCGCGACACCGGTGACCACGGGGGCAGACACATGGTCTCCCACAACATTGTATGGGTCCACGAGAGGTTTGGGCACAGGATGGTAGCAGAGAGTGGTTTGTGTTTTCACAAGCGTTGTCACCGGTTGTCACTCGTCACCAGTCCAACCAACAGACCGCCCATTCGACTAACCCTTCGGCGAAGTGAACGGAGTCGTCTCTCGACGGGGCGAGAAGGACTTGACCCCCTTAAGAAGATAGTACTCAACCCAAGGGCGTAAATCATCGTTGTCATCGCTGCTGTCTCTTAGAACTTCTGGAAATCTACGTATCAGCTAAGTTGGCTTCGACTGTATATTTTCTCAAACCTTTCTTCCATTTCAATTGACACTCAAGTAAGTCTTAATGATATGGCTATGTTTGTTGTGTTTTGCTTACATTGGGACTATTGGACACGTTAACCATTATTGAACTATTTGACACTAGTTTTGGTGAAACCATTAATTTAAAAAGTTTTCTATATCGTTATTATCAAACTTTAGCTAACTTTCAGTGTTATTATGTTTATAGTTAACCAATCTAAAGGGGAAGCTTAAATGTGGGTTATTCCTGCAAATGTTTCTAATAATGTAGAAGTGTTAAGACTATTAACTATCTTTTGAATAATTTATTTACGAACAACAACCAAATAGATAGTTTTGTTTCAATGACTATAGCCAAATCTTGTTAAGATTAGGATAGTTTTATTTTCTATTTGACATGTGGGGAGGGGCAACGCCATATGCGAGGCTAGTATTGTTTACAAATATATTAGTTAATAAGATGTACCAATCTTACAATGACGTATCACTATCGAGCAGTGACAAGGTTTTGAATCAGGGAAGTACACAACTTACCCAAGTTGAACCATCAGTTCTTGTTTGTTGTAAGGAGGGACGTGGGGCCATTTCAGAGACTGGCACGCCCATGTTTAAAGACGCGAGACACATTTTCGTGATTAATGTGCCTTATTTTACCCAGATTGGGGATGATAATATAGGGGGCGCCAAATTTCGTGGATATTTTAGTAATTTTGGGATTTAATGTGTTGTTTAGTTTTGTGGTATCTAATTTTATTTGTGAATTGCAAAATGGAACACCCTGACCCTAGTCGACTATTTAAGGATGAGTTAATCTACGAATTGACAATTCGTGGTTCTAAACCCGAAAAAACCGTTGATCAATTAAGGTCACAACTCAGTGACGTATTTGACGTCGAGAAGGATGAGAACCGTTCTCTAGTGTTAATAGATAAAGTCCCCGCGTTTTCATTAGAACACCCCTTGCTAGCAGATAAATTTAACAATTTGCAAACAATGATAGCTCAGTATGACAGACCTGTACCGTCGGTTGAAAAGAAAATTCGCAGTACGTTCGGTCATTTGAAATCCCGCCTGTTTAGGTTATCACCAGAGTCGCCTGAGGAGAATACGAAGTTAGAGGAACTTAAACGATTTTGTGGCGAGTTAGAGAATCAGATGGGCGTGGCTCTCAGAAAAGAAATTAACATTAGAAAGGGAGAGCCCAACACACCGTTAGAAAACATAGGACGGGTAGAGGATCAATTACCATCTGAACGCGATTTATTGGAGGGAAATGTAGGACAAATTCCTAGTGACAATGATCCTCAAGGCAAGAAAATCGTTCAAATTTTGAATTTAGTCCGCAAATGGAATGTGACGTTTGACCTTGGATCTAATCCCATAGATTTCCTAGAAAAGATAGAGGAGTTAAAAAACGGCTACAAAGTAACCGACAGTGAAATGTTGACGGCCCTGCCCGAGATATTTTTAGGTCAAAATTCACTTTGGATGCGTAACAACCACCACTACTGGACTACATGGCGTGGGTTCGTCGATTTTTTCCGATTGTGTTTTTTCCCAGCCAACTATGTAGATCAACTTGAGAGGGATATTTTTGGGTGTGTTCAGGCGCCTCTCGAACCAGTCAATGAATTCTTTATTCGTATCCAGACCCTTATCCGTAGGAGGGGGGGATTCTCTGAAACGCAGACAGTAGATCGCATTTATTCTAACTTGAGACCCTCAATTAGGATTAACATAAGAAGGTGCGAAATAGAGACCGTTGGTCAGCTGTTGCAAGTGGCTGTCCACTTCCAGCAATGTAATGATGAGATTCGGGACTACAACAGGTGGACCCAACCCAATAGGGAGGAGGCCCGTATTGTAGGGGATCGGAGGAATGAGCGGCTGGGTGTGAGTGGTAGAACTTTTGACCCAGGGAACGGCCATGGAATTTACGGTAATCGTCAGAATAGAAGTAGCCATACACCCACCAATCCCAACCAATTTAAAGAAAAGAAGTGTTATAGATGTAATTCCAAATTCCACCTAGCGCACAACTGCGACAAACAGTCTCGGTCGAATGTTTCGGTTATGTCAGCGGAGGCAGGTCCGCGGCGTGAGGGGAGAAAACTTAATCTCAGACGTGGAATTGGGTTTCCTCGCCAGATCGTCACTAATTGCCCTCCGCGTCATTCTGGGGAAACAATGTTGTTGGGAGCCCCAGTCGAACTTGGACCTCTGAAAATAGTTGCCCTACTGGACACAGGCTCGTTACATAACGTTGTTTCGGAAGATCTATTGGGGACTCTCCGCACGCGTAGGTTAGTTAAGGACTCAGAGAGTTGTGAAATAGATTGTGTTACTGCGAGTCTTGAGAAGTTTCGGGTTGTAACGAGAATCAAGGTCTCAGTGAAAATAGCAGGATTGGCTTGGCCATTATGGTTCCTTGTCGCCCCCAGGTTGGTGACTCAAATGATCTTAGGACACAACTTTTTCCGAGCAACTAGGACCACCATTGACGTGTATTCTGGGGCGATAAGTTTTAAATCCCATCCAGGACTCCTAGTAAGGCTGACACCCCTGTCTTGCCCTGACACTCCTGGCGCCACTGTACTCGAAGAGACACGTGACCATAGACCCGAGTTTGAGGCAATTTTGGCCGAGTATCCCGATGTGGTCTGCGACCGAATTGGTCACACTAATGTATTTTCTCACAGCATAGAACTAGTTGACCACACCCCTGTTAGGTCAAAGGCCTACTTCTATGCCCCCCCTAAGCTTAAAATTTTGAAGGCACATATCGAGAACTTGTTGGAGAAAGGAATAGTGAGGAGGTCTAAAAGCCCTTATGCTTCTCCCGCGTTCTTAGTAGGACGTCCCGGGCAGGAGCCACGTATGGTCGTCGATTATCGTAAGTTGAATAAGAAAATACTGTACGAGGCAACCCCTTTGCCCACCGTAGAGATGGCGTTCCAGTATTTAGGCCAGGCCCAGTATTACACAGTCATAGATCTGAACAAAGCTTATTACCAAATCCCTTTAACTGAGGAATCTAAGCCGTATACAGCATTCATCACGCAATGCGGCCTCTTGGAGTTCAATTACGTCCCATTTGGTGTGTCAACTGGAGCACAAATACTATCACGGCTATTACATACCGTGTTCTCAGATATACAGTTTAAGTATGTCTTCAACTATTTAGATGACCTGGTTATCTATTCTAACGAATTGGAGGACCATAAGAGACATGTTAGGGAAGTTTTGAACAGGTTGAGGGCGGCCAATTTGACAGTGAACCCGAAGAAGCTAAGGTTGGCAGTTCCAGAGATAGAGTATCTGGGTCACGTGGTATCCCACCAGGGGGTGTCTATAAACCCCGAGCGTGTCCGACCTATTAAGGAGTTCCCCGTCCCTGTCAACCAAAAGAAAGTTTCCAGATTTCTCGGTATGGTAAGTTTTTTTGGAAGGTTCATTCCAAAATTGGCGAGTTTGGCGGGACCCTTGTACCACTTAAAGAAAAAGGGAGTTCCGTTCGTTTGGTCTCCCGAGTGTCAGGCATCCTTTGACGCCTTGAAGCGTTCATTGTCTGGCCCCCCCGTATTAAAGATGGCCGATTTTTCTAAAAGGTTTGTTCTCCAAACTGATGCTTGTTCGACTGGGTTGGGAGCCGTCCTTTGTCAAGAGACTGATGGGTCTCTTCAACCAATCGCGTACGCTAGTCGTACTCTGCATTCTCATGAGCGTAATTATTCTACCTTTGAGTTGGAGGCCCTCGGAATAGTGTACGCCACCGACCGGTTTAGAGAATATCTCGAACACCACCCTTTTGACTTGTATACTGATAATTCGGCTCTCTCGTGGTTGTTAAGACATCCTAGGCAGATCGGAAAGATAGGACGTTGGGTGGCGAAATTGCAGTCACTTAGATTCGAGATTGCTCATGTTTCAGGGGCGGACAACCCGGTAGCCGATTCCTTGTCTCGTATGTTTGAGGAACCCGATGACCGTGGGAATGGGGGTCCTCAGGTGGCCCAGGCAGTTTTGGGCGTGTTGAGCAAAATCCCTGAAGTGTTTACCCCGATCGGAGAAGCTCAGAGAAAGGATCCGGAGTTGTCGAACCTGATTCAATCTTGCGAAGACAGGACTAATCCCGATCACCTTAAACTGCTTAACGGGTCTCTCTTGATACGGCCCAACTATCGTGCAGGTTGGAAGGTTTACGTTCCCCATAGTTTGGCTAGGATGATATTTGCGTATTATCACGAGTCCCCGGTGGGGGGGCACTTAGGTGCGAACAAGACCATAGGTAAAATCTGTTTGTATTTTTATTGGAAAGAGATGAAAGCGGAAATCCGGGACTGGGTTAGGAAATGTGAGGTGTGTCTTAGGGCTAAGCCTGCTAGGAATCGCCGATACGGGATGTTAAATTCAGGAGTTGCTAGCTTCCCGCTTGACAGAGTTTTTATTGATCTGTTCGGTGCCTTACCAAGGTCATGGAAAGGACACAACGTTTTACTTACCATAGTTGATGGCTTCTCGAAGTTTGTGTGGATGACGCCATTGAGAGTGGCAACTTCCAACTCTGTAGTTGACGCTCTTGATTCTACCTTGTTTCGCAACTTTGGGTACCCTCATATCCTGGTGTCCGACAACGCGAGCCAGTTTACATCCAAAATATTTGAGGATATGTGTTTTAACAATGGTATAAAACATGTTACCACGACCCCTTACTATCCGCAACCTTCGCACGTGGAAAGGTTCCATCGGAACCTCAAGGCCGCCTTGATTGCCTTTCACCACGTTCACCATAAGGACTGGGATAAAAACCTGACGCCATTGCAAATAGCGTTTAATAGCGCTGTACATGACAGTCACAGGAAGACCCCTTCCTCCTTGATGTTAGGTCATGACTTACTTTCTCCCATCAACCTGAGGTGGGAAATACTCCCGGGAGCCTTAGAGGATCAATCTGACAGATGCATTGAGGCCGAGTGGGGGGAAGCTTTATGCCAGCTGAAAAAAACACAGAGTAAGGTAGCACGCAGGTACGACGCAGGGAGGTATCCGGTACCATACAAGGTCGGGGATAAAGTCGTATACGAATTACATAATTACAGTAGAGCGGTTGACGGCAAAACGGCAAAGTTGGATTACCGGTGGTCAGCTCCGACGGTCATATCCAAGTTTCTCACCCCTGTTACAGTCCAATTATTGGATCCTGTCACTGGTCTGGCCACGCGTCGTGCCCATGTCACGCAACTAAAACCTTGTCACTGACTCAGAGAGTGAACCTAGTTCTTAAGTTGTCTTGTGGTTTATATGTATGTTTTGCTTGAAGAAGAAAATTGTGTATTTATGAGCTGTTGTTCATTTCCGTATGTTGCGTGTACCGCATATCTCAGCATAATGAAAATAGGTTGTGAGTGCTCTTTGCTAAGACGAAAATAAGTGCTCCTAGATTATACGGGGCAAACAAGGGACTGAGTGAACTAAGAGTGAACATAAGTTATAATGACTTGGTGTTAAGCCAACGGGATCTCTGTTTCTTTTTTTTCCTAGAAAATGCATTTCCAATCATTTGCCGAATTTTGGTAGAGATAGCGATTGTGTATAATGTTTATTCTGTTCGTTTTAATAATCATGTTATTTATACCTTAAGTCCTTCGAGGAATATTCTTTGGACATTGTTATTTGATATTTATATATTTATATTGATGTAATTAGTTCCGCTGTTGTAATTCTAGAATAGGTGGTTAATTTTTAGCGCGCGCGTGCTGAACTCTGGTAGACGTTAAATTTTGAATTAGGGTATATTTCATTCTCTGTTAATAAGTCACTGCTGTCTTGTTTTGTATTATTTCATCACATGTGATATTGTTTTTGTGGGTTTCCTTGGTAGGTCCGGATTTTTGGGTTAATATTACTTTCTTTGGACACCTCATCTCCTCCCGCCCTGCCCTTAAGTTTTAGGGGGGGACTCTGTGCCGAGTGTCTCGTCACTCATCTTTGGGCCCACGCGCAGCGCGGTTTGCCCGTTCCCCCCCCCTCTTTCTGCCATGCGTGGTTAGCTGCGCACGACCTCCCCGCGCCTCGCTCGTCGAGGTTGCAAGGCTCGCGCTTCGAGAGCGCAGAGTGGTGTCCTGACTCCGGTCAACACGGGTCAGTGGTTCATGAGCGCTTGGCTCTCAGTTCCGGGAGTGGGCAGAGCTGATCGGGGATAGAGACACCGTCATGCGCGGGATTGGAGATGGGGGTTTCGCTTTCGAGATACAGTTGTGTAACCGGACCGACCAAGGGGGGAACGCAACCAAAGACACAAATAAAGACTTGTGTTAAAACATCAACCGGACAACTTTCTTCGTACAACCCCTATACTAGAACTTGTATCGCGCCCCAACTCTGGCGCGCGGACCCCTAGCCGCGACACCGGTGACCACGGGGGCAGACACATGGTCTCCCACAACATTGTATGGGTCCACGAGAGGTTTGGGCACACTGCTATGGGAGGGAGATTGGAGCTTGAATTTCGGTTGGATCTACTGAGTACGGTTTTACACTTTATTTTTGCAAATGCCTGTACATTTCCTCTTAAGCCAACCTTCTTTATCCTAACACACTATCATAATTAGTACATATGTGTATAACTGTAACAGGCTGCTGTAATAAGACATGGTGCTAAAAAGTATTATATTATCATAGCATAACTTTACCCAACCTAAATTGACCTAACTCATCTTTGCCTAATCTAGCTCAAATAAATGTTAATTTTAAAGTATTAAGTTAGAGTTATACTTGAGAAATACTTTGATTATGACACTGGCTTCTTAATACTTGCCTGCTATAAAAAAAATACTTAAAGTAAATAAAAGCAATTTATTAACAAGAACACACATTGCAACAAAGTGTATTTTTCTGCAATTTTCGTTCAAAGAAAGGGTCTTAAAGTATTTACACTTTAGAAAAATCTTGTAAAAAATTAAGGTTTTAAACTCTAAATGAGTCAAATCCAATTTTCCTCAAATCCTAATAAGTATTAATTTTGCCTACCTTGAATCTGGGATCTGAATCTTAGAAAATATGATAAGCATTAGATTTTAACCTTTCATATTGGAAATATTTTTTTAACTATTATTATTTTGTTAGATTTAAATATTTAGTTATTTAAAAATAAATGACATTTAAATGTTAATATATTCTTTTTATTATAATATGAATGTGAATTCACTTAAGTGATAGGTATTTTAAAGATCTTGTGATTGTTTTAAACTCTTGATCTAAAATGTTTTTTAACCTTTCAATAATCTTTAGGATTTGACAGACTAACTCATATTTAAAACAGTAAAAGTTAAAAAAACACATGCCAAAGACAATTTTGCTTTTATCAAGTGAAGATGTGATATTTAGTAAGAACCAGGTCCTGTTTCCAAGTTATCACTTATCAGACAAAGGCTAGTATACTAACTCAATACTTTTTACTGAGATACAATTATTGTTATTTTGTACTACCATTAGCTAAATTTTTAACATACTTTGTTTTATTGTTTCAGCCTTCCTCTATTCAACAAGTAATCCACAATTCCATATCAAAATATACTATAAACTCTGACATCATTGTTTTAAAAGTGTGGTCTGAAGATGGTAGGTTTAAAATCAAGCCCATTTGGAGATAATTCAGTCTGAAAAATTACTTTGAAATATATTGAAGGTATAAGGGCTAAGAGTAGCCTAAGTCACATCAGCAGAGTTATTAAACTAATCACATCAGGCCTTATAGAAACCCATCTATTGCAGAAGGAAAAAATGTTATTATATCTGGACATTTATGAAAATGATGGAGTTACTTTTGCCATTTTGTTGTATTAGCAATGATGCTGTTAAGTTTTTAGCTATGTAATGACATGTTATTAAAGCATGCAGCCTTTCTAACTTAAGTCAACTCTGAATTATTTGTATTCTTTATTTAAACAAAGGAATAAAGGGCAGCAAATTACTATGTTTAGTAAACAATGACTAAAGGATAGATGGGAAAGGCACACTTACCAGAAAATTGTAGATCCAAAAGCTCATATTTAAAACGTGTAAGACATTATAGAAGTTCTCAGGGTACGTAAGCTGTAATGGAATGTGATTTAAATGTAATGTATTGTGTTTTAAAAATAATGTGTCATGTTTTAAACATGAACTTTTGAATCCAAGAATATTATAGTTAGCTTCTAATTTCCTTGCAAAAGTATTGTATTTTATTTGACAAATCTTTATTTGAAGTCTCCAAACTAGGACCAGGTCTTGAAAGTTTGTTAAAACACTTATATTTACTCAATGAGAGAAAACAATTCATGTCAAGAAACAAAATATCTACCCATGTAAAAGCCTTATTTGGCGCTTTAGCTCAGTTGGTAGCGTGTATACTGAGTTAAGGATCCCGGGTTCGATTCCCAGCATGGCCGAAAAATTAATCATAGGTGAAATGTGGGTTTACCCTTTCATAGTGATGAATTAACGGCCGGGGACTGGATGCTGTGCCTGTCCTATTAATAACTTATATTATAAGGCATGTGAAGCTACAGCAGGCCTAGATAGCCTGTAGTAGGAAATATATAGCTTGAATAAAAAACTGACCCAGGCCACATGCTGGAAACAGTAATGGATGTAAAATAAATGTAGAAGCCTTCTATTGTCTAATGTACCTTTAACACTTCTGTTCACTTGTATCTAGAAGTTATTGTTTTACACATTATAGTAGCAACATAAACTCTATCAAGACTGACATCTTAGCACTCTCGGCCATGGTGTAACCATTCTGTCTTTCGCAGGCTCAAAGGTCTATATGATTCATATCTCCGCAGATGAAACTGTGATGAGTTTGCAGAAGTTGCTTGACGATAACCGTGAGCCATTGTCTGATAGTGAGTTATCTGCAAGGTGTGGTTACCGCTTGTATGCAAGCAATCATCTCGGGAAGAAAACCTCACTAGCAAATACCTCGCTGACACTACGCGAGTACGGAATAACTTGTAACACTGTCCTATACATGCAAAAGACTGAAGCAGAGAAGGACCACACTGGAGTTGTTCTGTTCATCAACAAGTTTATCTGAATACAAGTCGTGTCTTTTCAAACTTGGAATTCTATAATCTTCTGTGATTTATAAAATAGCTTTTATCCTAAGATATATTGTTTAAAAATATGAATATTGTGTACAAAACCATTCAATATTTTACTTGCTAGTGATTTTATTAATATTTTATTTGCAATATGAATTAACTTAAAAATACAAAGTGCTTTCTTTAAAATGTTCATTTTGTTTTACTCTAAAATTGACTATTCTTTATATTTTGTGTTAGAAATGTATTGGCTGTTTATAAATAATCCTGTCATTTAATTATAATACTCTGTTTATATTTTACTAACAGCACTTATTAATGTGTATTGCCTCAAAAATAATGAGTTGGCTTCATTGTAGTTTTTTTAGATTGTGTTCCTTAATGGTTTATCACTATTACTTCACATAAGTGTTAGTATATGTCCTCTAAATTAGTTATGGGCCCTCGAATAATTTTTTATTTTATTATTCAAGACTCAAATCTTAGAAAGATTTTTTTTTAATTTTTCCAAGATTCAGATTTGGATGTAAATTGGAGATTCAGATTTGTAAAATGGGGAATTCAGCCCAACTCTACTCTAAATTATATTCTCCTCATCTCTTTCCTATCAAAATAAACGGGACGGGATGGTTAGTGCCACGCTAAGCACATAAGTCTTTGTTATTTGTTTCTATCTTGATATTTTTAATATCTCACCTTCCTGTCCTTTCTTCAATGCAACTTATAATATTGTTTGATATTTTTAGTAGTGGTACATTTTTTCCATTCCAGAGACTCATAAACTTTAAATTATTTTGTTTTATTTTTTATTGTTACCATACAACAATTTATATTTTATTGCTCAAATGATTAATCAACAACTTACGCTGTGGTTACACTTGTATGATGATTATTATTAATAAGTTATGATAATTCTCTCTTTTAAATAAAATATTGGCCATATTTGATTGCTTTTACATATAAACCATGTCAAGTTGTTGGGAATAAAATAACATTTTAATAGTGTTACAAAAATTGATCTTATTGACTTTTAAGAACAAATATTAGTTTATTATAAGGAAAGAAGTACATGAACGAGGGATAGGAACAAAAAGGAATTCTATATAGCTTTTACGATGAAAATGTGAACACAATTTACGCTTAAAATTGGTTCCCCTTGACAAACAAGTAATGGCTGCATCTTGAATAAAACCTAGCATCTCCTCTCAATCCCTCAACCTATGTTTAATCCTATCGAAACTCATCAGGAGGGAGTAGATAGGAACATGGTATGTTTTTAATTCGTTTAACATGCTCTCTGTATAATATGTATTGTCACTCGTTTAGGAAGTTGTATGGTGTGTTTCACAATCCTTCCTGAAGAGTTCTGATAGAATGAAATCTAGGCCATAACAATTAATTTTATTCACAAGACATTTATTACTTACTGTCCAGTGGTGCATTGTGTGAACTATGTCCAATATTCATCTTTTTACTGTAAAATCCATATTGTTTACAATCTCTTATTTGTTCCTATCCCTTTTTCCTCTACTTTCTTTCTTATATAGCAAAATGTACCTCAAAAAGTGAAAAGAGGCTTTTCCTTAAAGAGTTATATATGAATTAATGTTAGTTTTTTTAATTGAATACATAGTTAAATATACAAAACATCCATGTTATACATATATACACAAAAATATATATATTTTTTTATAGTTATGTAATTACTGTATATCAAAATATATTTATTTGAAAACTTTAAGTGGCACATAAAAATATTTTAAAACAGTCTTCATAAATAAATAATTGGTAAATGTGTCAATGCGTTTATATAAAAAGTATATGAAAGCAGTGTAAAAATATTGTAAAATATGGAAGGGGCCTAGCTCTGGAAAGATAAATAGCCTAGACGTTGATAGAAATGAGGACATTTCTCTTTATTTCTTCATACTCTCATCTCCTCTTCTCACAGATACACTTTACACGTAATTCAATGTTGTATTGTATGACAAAGAACATTTAAGAGAAGAGGAAAATGTCAATAAAGAAGTTTTCTTGTTTATATCAAGGTTGGACCAAAATAATTTATGATTCCAGATTAGCCTCTTTCCTTTTAATTTCACAGAATTTTTATAGTTTTATATAGTTTTTAATCACTAGGCATTTATTTCATATTTATTAATATATTTCATATTAACAAGCAAGATTATATTGTAATGGCACAGCCTTTTGTTAGTTTTTAATATATAATTTTTTATTACGTGAGCTTATTTGGATCCAGTAATAAGCCATTATGCAATGTGACAGTGATAAAGCCACATTTAGGGACAGTCCTCTGCCCCCATATTTTATAAAGTTTTCATTTTATTATAAAACATACAAATTGTTTTACTAAGCATACATTTTTTATTGCTATTAATTTATTGAAAGGCCTTACACAATTTAAAAAAAGTATTCGTCTAAGAACCATGTCATAATCATAGTGGTGTTTCTGTGTGTTTATTAAATTTAAAAAAGTACTTGAGTAAAAAGTGTATTTTGTTCTCCTTGATGGCATTATAATCAAACCTTTACTTTTCCAAACATATTTGCACTATTCAAAAGTGCAATGAGTATCAGCCATATTGGCATATTGGTAAGTGAAAATTATTGTAAGGTTTGTGGTATATCTAATGTATGGGTTCATCCATAAAACACGCGCCTTTTTTACCTTTTTAGTCCCTCCTCCCCCATATAACACCATGTAGACATTTAGCCTAACCTCTACCCCCTTCCCCAACCTGTGTTACATACATTTTCTCACTAGGAGTGAATGTCATTATTTCATAGGGAAGTTTTGTAAGAGGATTCAGATTTAATACTTCTTAAAATTCATTTTAAATCCTGAATATAAATGATTTCAGAGAGTATTATTATTTATGGATAGCTATACATACAGATAAGACAGACAAGTATAGACATAAATACATCGAGCTCAAACTCCTCAGGTTCATGAGGAAAAATCTCTGCAATATTTATATTATGGGTGACACAGCTTTGCAATCCGAGTAAAAGCAAGACGGCATTACTATGTGCTGACTAGGATGACACTTTTATATAGTGGCACTACATGATGACATATTTTAAAGTGCCCACATCCGATGCTTGACGGTGGGGAAAGACATTTTTCTAAATAATGCACACTTTTTTTTATACTCATACAAGGTTTGGCTATTAAATAACCGGACTGATGCTCTAAAAAATTGTATTTACAAAATTACTCAATGGACATGTTATCACCTTCAATGTAGTCCCCTCCTCGATCACTACACCTCACCATGCGAATCTTCCACTGTCGGAAGCAATGTGTCAGGTCTTTTTCCGAGAGTCTGTTCATGATCTTTGTCGCTTTTTCCTTCACAGCATCAACAGACTCGAAACGAGTTCCTTTTATTGCAGACTTGATCTTCGGGAACATAAAAAAGTAACACGGGGCTAGATCAGGTAAGTAAGGTGAATGTTCCAACACGTAATCTTTCGCTTCACCAAAAACCTCTGGATTGACAGTGCTTTATGTACTGGTGTGTTGTCTGATGAATCCATGAGCCGTTCTTCCACATTTCAGGTCTTCTTATGCATTCACGAAGGGTTGTCAAAACCTCCTTATAGTAAACCTGGTTAACAGTCTGACATCCAGGTACCCAATCAATGTGAACAATCCCTCGGATTAAAAAAACCTATCATTATTGCTTGGAATTTTGACTTGTTCATCCATGCTTTCTTTTGTCTCGGTGAACTGGGACTCTTCCAATGCATTGATTGGCACTTAGTTTCAGGATCGAACTGAAAAAAACACGATTTGTCACAAGTTATCACATTTTCTAAAAAGTTTGGATCATTTTTGATGTTATGAAGGATGTCAACACAAATGTTCATTCGTGTTTCCTTTTGCTCAGGAATGAGCAGTTTTGGAACCATTTTAGAGCAAACTTTTTTCATGTAAAATTTGTAGAACAGTTTCCTTATCGATATTAACCAATTCAGCAATTGCTCGAATACTCAGGTGTCAATTTTTTTAAAACGATTTTACTCACTTTATCAATACTAACATCTGTTTTGATGTGTGTGGACGGCTGGGGCGCAGATCGTCTTCGATCTGTTTCCTCCCCTCCTTAAATTTTTTAACCAATCAAACAATTGAGTACAAGATAAACACTGATCACCATAAACTTCCTTTAACAAATTGTGCGTTTTGTAGCGGATTTCCAAGTTTTACAAGAAAATTCACATTGACACGTTGCTTAACTTTTACATTCAACATAATTCCGACAAAGCTCAGGTACACGGTCCACTTCTAGCAAAGGCTATGACTGAACTGTCGGTCACACGACCTTGAAATTTGAAAGGTAGGTAGAGAAAATAACATAGATCAATATTTGACCCTGATGGTTGTTGCTGAGACCTCAGGTAAGTGGCAAAAAAATGATTCCGGTTATTTAGTAGCTACACCTCCTATTATCGTTAGATAAGCTATTTAAACAATTCTAGGTATACAACTTTTTAAAATTATGTTTTGGATTAGTATACAATTTTACTTTAACTTATCAATACCTAGGCTCATGTTTTGTTCCAACATCGATCCTGGATCCTGGCTTCACTCTTGAAAAAGACTATATGGCCAATGAAGCAGAGATCGGGGTTTGAATACATGTCGGGTGTACTCAGAGTGGCTTTTCCTAAATTGTTTACACTCTGTCCACATTAATGAGGGTAGATTACCTCTAAAATTCTACCTTCTTCATTCCTACAACATCAGATTAAAACAATAAAGAATACATAAAATAACTACAATTTTATATACCACCATACAAAAGTTTATTAAAAAGGTAGAATTTTAAAGGAAATCTACCAGTATTTGCATGGAAGGAGAGTGGGAAACCATTTAGAAAAAGAAACCCTCAGTAGACCTGACTGGTATTCGAACCCCATCTCCTCATGATCGGCCATCTAGTCTACTGAAAGAATGAGAACTTAGACCATTAGGCCACCGTAGTGGGTGTATAAAAGTTGTATTTATATACATACACACACAGATTTATCAAAAGGGAGAAGGTATAGGTTTAAATACACCTACCTTTTGATAATAATTAAGGATATTTGAAGCTTTATTTTCAAAACATGTTGCTGGTACAAAGAAATAACCATATTGATGGACTCAAACTTTCCTTGAGATAAATTCTGTACTTTTGCTTCGTTCCACTTCACTACAAATTTTTTGAGAATCTTCTGTTGTTTTTTTTCTTTTGGATATTCTTTTTATGTGCATGCAATGAACAAGTCTTCTCTTTCTGAAGTAATTATTTTTGTATTTGTACGAACACACGCTATTATTCACGGCCTTTGTAAAAGAATGTGCAGCAGTAGGAATCTAAATTATACTCAAACTCAACTATACATATAAATTAAGGCCACTTCGACAGACACCTGTTATCCAACTAAAAGCACTCGAGGAGGTCAGTAGATTTGAACAAGTCTAAACAAGTGGCGTGAAATAAACATGTCACTGTCATGCACATGAAAATATATGTTTTCAAATGTGATTGGCGTTTGTGTCTCAGACAAACATTTGAAATATTTATAAACAAAAAGTGGTAAACTTCAATTTTCAACGCCACAGATATTCGGAAGTTAGCTATGAGTATGTTTATCAAAGGTGAAAACATGAACAATAATATTATTTTTCAACATTAGAATTAGAGCTTAAGATTTGTGTTACGTAACACTTGAATGTATCCCAGCCTCCCCATATAACAATATGTAGATATTAGAGCTCCCCCCATCAAAGCATTACATGGTTTATGGACGACCTCTATGTATGTAATTCTTTTTTTCCTTTTCACCATACACAGTTAATGAATTCAAAAGAAAGGAGCAGATACTCATTAATTACAAAACTATTGCTCAGTTTTTTGTTGTTTTACTCTATAAATTGTTTGTTAAAAAATTCGTAAAATGAAGCGAGTGTGAAATAATAGGGTTTTAAAACTCCATTTTGAAATTGTGCCACTCCACTCATACAAGTTTATAAATTCCCCATTGATACACATATTTTGGTTGAAACCCTAACATGAAATGTAGGCTGAATATAAAATAATATTTATAAAATTTGTTTAATGACAGGAGGTTGCATACATTCTTTAAATGTGTGACTTTGCTTGTTCTAAATTATTGTAAAATTATAATAAAACTAATTAAATCTCTTTGTTTTTTAACTTTCAGTGTACTGTTACACTGTGTGAAAATAAGCCCAACATCACCTTAAATTGTTTTGTGATTCGTTATGAATCAAGTATTATTTTGTGGCCCCTAAGTTTTTCTGGCGGGTGTACTGGCTCCTTTCATGTTTATTGACTAAACTCCTTTTAATTCTTTGTTTAAATTATATGACTAGGATTGAAAATACACGATTGGATCATCAGTGAAAAAGACATAAGAAAATCTATCCTCTGTAATGTGTTCCTATGGCACATGAAGGAGATATATATTCCACAGCTAAAAACCATTAAAAGAGCACTTTGTTATAAAATGGTAAATTGATACCTATTTTGTTTCTGCCCTTCTATATGCATTTACTTTTCACCCTCAAGAATATTTAATCAAATTATTTCCTGGCTGATCCAATCCAAGTATTGTGTTAAAATGAGGAGTGTGATATAGTTGATAAATATTCTCTTGCAGCTAAAGTTAATTGATTGTTTCATTGCAAGGGAAGAATACCCGCTTAAAACTCATCAATACCTCATGGTTCAGTTTTGTTAATGTCTTGAAGAGTCTACAGACAAAATGATACTCAAATCTGAGGTCTTGGTTGAGTTCATTAGAGATGGTTTCACATCCCTTTACCCCATGAATACGAGTGCATTACCTTTAAGTCCTTTTCTCAATCCCTAACTCTTACAATAAGTCGTTAATAACCTTGGTGTTGGACATTTTTATATATAAAAAAAAAGTATTTACAAAATGATGTTAATGCTCTAACAGTGCATTTAAGTAGGGTTGTTGTATATAAACATGAATAAGTTAGTGTGTTTAAGTAGGGCTGTGGTGTGGTATATTGGTGCAGCACATTTTATATTCATTTTGTTAGTAAGATGACGAAGTTATGTTTATGATGTGGTCACATGATGACGCAAGGCATGGCACAACACAGCGGCAGACATACTGGTACCACGGCTGCTCCTCCAGAACTGCTCTTATCTTTGCTTTCCCTTGACATCTCATACTCATATTTTCCACTGCCCTTCATGCTGGCCTGGTCAACACACAAACATGAAACAAGTTAATCATAATAAGAGCTTATTATATTATTAGTATTTAGAGTTGTGTCAAGTACAATTTTTTTTTTAGAATATGAATCTTTTTTTTAAGCTATTAATTCGAATTTTAGAAAACATGATAAGCTTAGGAGGTTAACTATCACATATTAGTATGATTTTCCTCCTTCGTTTTTGATGTTGTTCACATTAATTATTTAGTCACTATATAAAATGTAAATAAATAATAACTTGTTTTATGGTGTGCATTCAATTAAATAGTAAATTAATCATCAGGGTCCTGAGGGTTTGTTTGCTATGTTTGTTCTATAACTATAATGTCGGCATAAACCACTAGTAAGAATCATAATACCTGGTAGTTAAAAAAATAGGGTACCTATATATACTTTTTTAAACTATTACATATGAGTTTTTTCAAATCCTTAAATATTGAATATTCTTTAATATTTGAAGAACCTGTCCCAAATTAAATTTCTGTGATGAACTTACCATTTGCATACTTTGATCCTTGTTTGCAAAAAGCTCCACCCCAGGTGGATAGTATACGGCAGGTCCTGCCACATTCTTTGACTGGCCTCTTAGCTCTCTTTTGATCTCTGGGGGCACCTTCTTGGTGGGAGTGGGCGTCACCACTGCCACTTCACCCCCTTGGGGACCAGGGTAAGGCTGTCCATGTTGGTTGTGGCTCGTCACATGTCGCTCCGTCACATGGTATGTTGTAGGGGGTTGAGGATATCTCTCCTGCACCTGAAACCATTTATTTTAGTAAACAATATACTAGTCAAATTTCAGAAGATAACTAAACTCTGTCATTGGTAGCAATGTAAAGTATGAATTGTGTTCTTCTCGTCACTGTAAAAGCCGTATTGTATTCCTTCGTTCCTATTATATGTTTCTATCCACCTTTCCTATACCTAGGGCCGATCTAAGGCAAAAGTTTTGTGTGTGTGCAAAACTCACATTTTGCAACCCCCCCCCCTCCCCCTCCTCTCCTCTCCATCTGAAAATCTGTGGAGAATACTATACATGGTCATTTTAAAAGTAGACCCTATTTATACATATTTTTAATGGTATTTTTTTAAATGACTAAAAAAAGATTGTATTATATAACATTCAGATAATGAAGTCATTGTGTTTTCATCCTTAACATCTTTTAGTTTTTCCTCTTTTTTAACTTGAAAACGTTTTTTTGATTCTTTTTGTTTTCTTCTATAAAGTGAGGTATACAGTATACAAATATACAGTGAGGTATAAAGTTACTACACTTTCAAGAACTACAAAAACGTGGATTGTCATAAAGATTATGTTTGGGAAATAAAAAGAAAAGTAAAATGAAATATTTGGTTTCATTTCCTATTTAGTTTCTAAGTACATGAATCATGATAAAACTTTCTACCACTCACACAATGTAATATCTTTTTTTTTTAATTATCAGGCATATTCTAAATCAGGGGTCACCAAACTATGGCCCGTAGGCCAAATCCGGCCCATGAATGTATTTAGGCGGCTCACGGACGCTTTGAGAAACATTTAAAAAATTATGAATTCCAAAATGAGAGTCCTCCTTAATGCAATGTATAAAGTCCACGCTAGCTGGTTCCATAAAGTGTATTTTGAGGTGAGGGTCTGGTCCGAGGTTCGTTTCTGATTTGAGGAGGAAGGGGGTAATTATATTGGCTGCACAGCTTACATTTTAGTCAGTCTATGTTAAAAGGTATGCATATAAAAGTAGGAAATGTAATATTTAGAACAGGGGTCCCCAAACTTACTAAGCAAAGGGCCACATAGAATATTCAAAGCTCTTGGTGAACACACAATACACACATTTTTGATACATACACACACGCACACACACACACACACACACACACACTATTGTATGTGTCGTGTTCAATTCAACCTACCTAGAGCTTTGAATCTTCTAATGTGGCATTCTGCTTAGTAAGTTTGGGGACCACTGTTCTAAATATTACATTTCCTAGCTTTTATAGAAGAAAATGTGTTAATTAAATCGTTATAGTTCAATGAGAATGATTTATCTCATTTTCATTCAATAATATTGATAAATTGTTCAACCTTTCCTGAGAAGAAGTTGATCTCAGATAGGTTTTTACTAACTTCAACTTGGAAAAACTTTTCTTGGCTGAAGTAACTGACATATAATCCTTAAAGCCACCCACACATTTATAGAGGCATATTTTGAATTGGTACTCGACAATAAACTTAGTACATTCAATGGAGTTCATTGGGTGCATCATGCCAAGCAACCTTCAACATGTATTTACTTTGTTAGTGTATTCTAATGCACTAATTAAAAAAAAAAATTACTCTGTTTTATATGGATGTAGATATTAATTTAATAAATAAGCATTCTTCTTACAAATGACTTTCTTTAATTATATTTATGTTTTCCCAGATAAAAAAAAATATTATTTTTCGGGCCATTTTGGCACCCTCTGAATTTTTGTGTGTGTGTGCGGTTGCACACGTCGCACACGCCTTATACTGGCCCTGCCTGTACCTTCTTCCTAATATAATAAAACATATTTACAGTTTTTTTCAATTTAAACCAGAGAGGGCGTGTTAATGAAATGACCTTTGCTGTGGTCAATATTATTGTGCTTCAGACAATGACCAACCACATCCGAGAAATATATGTTTTAATCCTGGTAGGATTGAATTTTATTCTCCAGGTGATATGAGAACAGGAAGGATACGGTGATTCAGAGACAAGATTGGCCCAAACCATTTTACATTCTTGTAAATCAATTAATTGTAAAGGAAATACATTTTAAATACCCATGAGATAGGAAATAAACATAAAATAATTTATAAACTCTCAAATTAATTAGTATTTATAAACTATTAATGTTTTAGTAATGAAACTTAAAGTTTCAAAATTGACAAAACATATTTTTATATAGTTAAGATGGTGAGAAATTTTCATTGTTATTTGTTTGGGGCAATGTTTGAGCAAGGGTGAAAATGTATACTTATTTAACCAAATATAAATAAACATTTAATTTAGCTAATTGGGGCAATTTTTTCGCATTGTTTAGTAAAGTAACAATTTCTTTTCATATTCAAACAATAAAAACACCCAAGTCAACAGTGTAATGAGTAATGACCGTTATTTTTAACCAAATAAAATGCAGATAGCATACTAAAGATGCAATTATTACAGGTGCATCTATACTGTCTTAAAACTTGATACAGATGGCTACACTGCAAGAGTATCTATAAAAATGACTCTCACCTCTATGTCGGAGAAGGAAGCCATGAGGTCATCCAATCTCTTGGGGGGCTGACTAGCCTGGGGGGAACGGGACTGGGTGAGGCTGTGGGGAATGGCTGTGGTAGCAACGGCTCCCTATCCTCGTCAGGCCCTACAGGAAACTTGGCGTTAGTGCTACGACTTGAGTGACTGGAGTATTTGTATGTGATGACAGTGGGGTCGGGTGAGCCAATCAGAGGATCTCTCTCTGGTTGGGGAGACACCTTGTATGTGAGAGGATGGTCGTTAGGGTCACCACCCAGGGGATAGGGGTAGTTACCTCTATGGGGCTTGTTAGGGTCACCACCCGATGGGTAGGGATAGTTATCTCCTCTAGGTTTGTCTCCCGGGAGCTCGTAAGTGTATGTCCTCACCGTCGTCGTCACTTTAGTCGGGGAGGAAGGAGACTGGTGTTGGACGGGAGAGGGGGAACGGTATGGTTGTGTCTTGGGGACTTCAACTACCGGAGAGGTTCTCTCTGGGTAGGGAGACTCCCTCACAAGAGTCACAGGTGAGGGGGCACTACCCGTGTTGGTTGTGTTGTAGTTGTATGTTCTCACAGTGGTTATCTTAGTGCCAGTGCTGCCAGGATAGGGGTCTGGTTGGCTCTGTCGTATAGGAGATGCGCCTCTTCTCTGGGGAGGAGGGGAAGGCTCTCTGTATCTCGTGGGGGAAGGTGAAGTGGTTCTATTGTTCTCGTAGTAGAGCTCCCTATGAAGGGCTGGTTGGACGGTGACTTGTCACGGTAGTGTGTCCTCGGGGGAGAAGCGGGGACAGAGTTGCCCGAAGTCTTGGTCTCATAGTACACCTCCCTGTGGACGGCAGGTGACCTCTGCGGTACTCGGGGGGAGTCGCTACTGTCCCTGGACTGTCTGACGGGAGACGGCGACCGCCCGGAGCGAGACCGACCAGACTCGATGATACCATACGTCAGCTCTCTTTGTGCGATGAAGATCTCTTGGGTTGGAGACGGGGGCTGGCTGGTTGATCATTGTAGCGGGTCGTGTAGGTGCGCTGTTCTATGGTCCGGGAAACATGTTGTTTGGGCTGGGATTGTTGTCTGGCGGGGGGGTCAGGAGAAATATCTATAGATTCACTGGAAACAAATACAACAACATTTATAAGTCCAAGTGTGATTATTTTTCAGAAATTTTTATTGCCAAAAATATCCAATTTAAGTCAAATAAAAAAGCTGGAGGGATATAAATTTATAATTTCTCTATACTTAACAATATAATTTTTACATTTCATTTTTCCTAGAGCAAAAGAGCCTAACTTGTAATGCTGATTTACTATATTAAATATATTCATTAAGGCGTTTTCAAAAAAAGTTACTAATATTTGTACATGTTTAAAAATATCCTTATACTGTCATTCATTTATAAGTATGTGTTTCTCAACCTTTTTTTCATGAGATCCCCCTTGGTTTAAGGCGTACTAAACCCGCTTCGGTGGTTTCATGATCTAACACGTCAATCTTGTGTTGGAATGGATTGCCAGTGTCGAGGAGATTGGAGTCTGAATCCTAGTCGGGTGTAGTGAGGGTGGTTTCCCACTCTCCTTCTATGCAAAATTGGGTAAAATACCTCCAAAACATTGCCTTCTACTTTCCTATCTTATATGTGTAGTTAATATATGAACAAACTTAAATGGTAGCTAATAAAATGCAGTGAGAAAAAAAAGTCCTAATGTCCAGGCACGATGAGTTAAGTACACTGGTAGAAAAAGGCATACCTACTTAAAATAAAAAGACTTAAAGTGATTATTAAATAACTGTAGAATCACTCAGGTATATTTATTTGGCGCAGCACTTGTTGACTTAATTATAAATGTACCCATATTTTATCAGTTCCTTCTTTGAAAGCCACTGGACACTAAGTAATGGTCCACTTTTCTATTGTTGGTTAGTGTGAAATCCCATGGAAATATGTGTGTATCATATTACTCACAGCAATCCTGGATCAATACCGCTCCTTGCGCCAGGAACTGCCCCACCTGAAAAACACTTTTACCTTCAATGATTGTCATAGTGAGAATTAATTAATAGGCTACTTTTACTATCTAACCTGAATCACTGATTATAGAAAGCGGATTACAAGGCTTAGGTCATAGAGAGTTTGATTGTTATGTTTACACAACGCTCTACTTGCTACATTCCTTACACTTCAAGCAGTGCTTAGCTATAAACAATTAAGAATGTATTTAACTAGAACCACCGGCCTTGGTTTGATCTAGATTGTTATAAATGCAGTTTTATTGAGATGTGCAAGAATAAAACAAAGTAATGTTAAAATAATCAATCAAAAACAGTAAAGTTTATATTAAAAAATATATACATTTTTTTCAGAACTAACGACTTTATTGCTATTTTATCTCTTAAAAGTATATTCCAAACATTAAAATACAGAGCAGTTACTAACTCTCTGACATCATTTCTTAGGCAAATAGCCGCACACTTCTCATAACTAGCACTCCACTAACACTCCCTAGTACTTAGCAACACTCAGCCTCGTTCTTGATTACCACATGTGATCAGGATAGTCACAATTGGGAGGATGTGTATGTGTGTGTGTGTGTGTATGTGTGTGTATGTGTATATGTGTGTGTGTGTATATGTGTATATGTGTGTGTATGTGTATATGTGTGTGTATGTGTATATGTGTATGTATATGTGTGTATATGTGTGTATATGTGATATATGTGTATATATGTGTATATGTGTGTGTATATGTGTATATGTGTGTGTATATGTGTGTATGTGTGTATATATGTGTGTATGTGTGTGTGTATGTGTGTGTGTATGTGTGTGTGTAGTGTTGTGTGTGTGTGTGTCTCTGTGTGTGTTCTGTGTGTGTCTCTGTGGTGTCTCTGTGTGTGTGCGCGTGTGTGCGTGCGTGCGTGTGTGTGAAGCTACTCAAGTCTGATTCTTTGTCCCGACAAGTTCAGGGACATTCACGCCCCCTGTATTCTAGAGCCTGATTGTCCATTATTGTTCCCTAACAGCCAATATCAGTTTCTTCTAATAAATAGTTAATCAATTTTTCTCGTTTTTGAGTTTCTGTTTGACGTTTCCTCTCCTAAGAGGCCCTGGGGAAGAGGTCCATGTAGCCGGCCTCGCACACAATCAAATTATACCATACCCACCTTGGTTTGTTGAGAAGCCAGTCTTCTGTGCTTGATGCAAGTCAACCAATAAACTGTCTAGCTCTGTGAGGTTCTGTCTCAGTCTGGCATCAGAAGCTGGGTCTGGCGAGCTCTCTATCACCCTCGTCTCAACTGAAATGTGCAAACGTGAGGGTTACACTCCCAACTCTATCACAACTGTGTACACTCGAGGTGGTTTTACATCATCTTTACAAGCAGATGGTGGCGCATTTCCTTTCTTATAATGTGTTTTGAGATTAGTTCAAAACCATACTGACCAATTTATTGCAATAAGTGAAATTATTGCTGACCCAGAGAATGCAAAAGAGGCTTTGTGACTAAAAAAAGTTATTTTTCCATAACAAGAGGCGAAGCAATATTATTTAAACTCGAGCCTACCACCAAAAGGTAAGATTTCTACCTTTCAGAGTATATAAAGGCTACATTAAATTATTCAATTATACAATTAATTTCTAGGTCTAAAGGACTTGATTTGCCAATTGTTGTTGAGATGATTTACGTACTTGGCTGTTGAATATCCCTGGTGTTGTACTGATAGGACACAGTCTTGTAAGCAGTGGCATTATGTGGGTCACCTGCATGCTGTAACAAACAGTGCCGGGGAAATATTAGCAGCACTTTCAGATGATAGTTCTCTAGATCGTCTTTTATTCGTCTCTAGGGGGAAAACATGAACCGCGTCTTGTACTATGGATAAGACCCTTGATGGGCTGTTTCATCCCACGTATAGCCCCCTAGCTCGTGGCGTGTTTTTTTACTGTACTTTAAATTATTATTATTATTATTATTATTATTATTATTATTATCACCGCGTCTTACTACCCGTTCGGGTTATACGCACTTACGCTAATGTGTAATGGTAGGGTGATTTTGAGATGAAATGGAGGACCTACAGTTTAACGTGGAATCCGAACCACGGTGGTGGCCTGGCATTCCCCACATTCACAATATAACTTGTCAGAGGTGAAGGAAGGGTTTAGTAATAAGATAAATCTGTGCCGGGACCGAGGATTGAACCCCGGCCGCCAGCACAGAAGTTGTACTTTAAAAGAACTGTGTGAATAAAACCACCGAAACAAGTTTTTTTAGCGCAGTGTTTTACTACTTGTGCAGGTTGTACGCCTGTGTACTAATTAAGATAATGGGCTAAGGATTAGTAAGGTTGAATCTAGAGCAAGTTTACCCGCATTTAAGTGAGGAGAGAGAGACAGAGACAGAGAGAGAGTGGGAAATAATTTAGGAAAATCCACCCTTAGTGCACCCGACCGGGATCGAACCCCGATCTCCCTGTCTTCGGCAGTCTAGTCCAACACAAGAGTAGTGCGTTAGACCACATGGCCACCGAAGCGGGCCTTCGCACTGTTGGTATTTCATTTGCTGTAAAATGAATTGAATCTGATTCCTTCCCTAGCAATACTACTTTGAAATTGCAAATTTCTAAATATAAAAGTGTTTCTTAGAAAATAAACCATAAAAGTTATTTTTATGTAAAAATAATTTGATTAAAAAAAATATATTTGAGTTTAGGAAATGTTTGTGTCATGTAATAAACTATGTCCACTAAAGGATTTAGTATCCATTAATGATATTAAACACACACTGGTGGTCATATGGTCTGAGGCCTCAGTATCGCAACGGATTGGAATGCCTGTGACAGAAAGGTTGAGGTGCGAATCTCAGCTGGCTGGGTTGAGGTGAGTTATCAGTTGTCAATGTGTTTTTTCCATCCTCTCTCCACACAAATTTGCGTGTACACTTCAAATCAACTACCATCTTCACCACTATAACTTAGATTAAGCCGTTAATATCTATGGAGCTGAACTAAAGATGTAGTATTATATAAAAGATTTAGGGGGTGGGGCACTTTGTAGATAAGATGGTTGGTGGGTTAAGGCAGGAGGAGCCTGATACGGGGGAATCCAGACAACATTTAAACTTTATTTGAAAAAAAAAATCTTAAGTTAACAGAAATAATATTCTATTAGTAAATCTATTTATTTTATTTTGGGTACTAAACGTTCACTTTCTAAACCAACTTAATATATCACCACATGAAAATTTCTGCCAGCGAGAGTGAAAGGGCCCACCAATTTTGCTGGGAAAGGTATTTTCACATACCTTCCAGGGTTTTTCCCTTGCCACAATCGATATGGAACCGAAAGATTCACTTCTCCTCTTGAGGGAGTTGTGCTACGGAGTTTCATCACTCAATAAAAATTAATATGTTGCCTAATGTGGAGCAAGTAACGGCAATATAGTCAGCTGCTAAACATAATTTTACATTTGCGGATATACAATGTTATGTGGTCAGCACAAAGAACACCCCGGCCATTAATCTCAATTTTCTAGACTGGCGCTGCTACTTCTTTATTCAAGTAGCTCCTCAAATGTACTCGCGTAATCTTTCTTTCTTATACTAATAAAAATAAACATTTACTATTAAAAGGGGGTTTTACTGGTAAAATACGAACACCAAATTCTAAATGGCGTTAACTATATAATGGTTCTCTTTATCGCTCTCGTTGGAGGATGGCAGTGAACGGGAGAATCAAACAATGGTCAGAGGGGACATTTGAACCCACCAAAAGAAAAAATACATCTGTAAATATTTTTAATAAAAAGCTCAAAGCATAGCATCAACTAATTAATATTACGTTTGGGTAGAGCACACATTATTTTGAAAAGTGTTTATTGTTTAACTTTTTTATTCTGGAGGACGAGGGTTGGGAGGCTATTACAGATCCGGATAACAACATCGTTCAGGCTGGGCTTTGAAAATATGTATGTTATAAGGCCTATCTACAGACTCCGTATCCGTAATAACTTTCTAAGGACTAAAGTAGCCCCATGGCTTCTTTGGTGCTGACTGACAGCTAAAATCTTTGAAAAGTTACCAGACCAAATTATGTATCCCTTACGCTGAACCAAATGATCTGCAAAAACATGTGTTTGGCAGCTGTCACTTCTGACAATCAAAATTTAGGTATTTACCTAAATGTTGACTGTCAGAAGTCAGCTGTGAGCTGTCAGTCAGCACCAAAGAAGCCATGGGGCTACTGTAGTCAATACGGACTGCTAAAGACTACCAATCACACCAAAGCATGCGTGCGCATGCATCGAAATAAAAGCACCAATAGCAGCCAAAGAATCCGTTGCTATGGAAACAAATACAAAATTATAAAATGATTTTAGATGGAGCTTGAATGTGCTGATTTCGATATTTTGTAAAATTACCGGTGAATACTTTAGACTCACCGAAAGCAATGGTTTATTTAACAAATAATAGGATTTATTTACATCTACCAGCAATTTTATAACTTTACCAATGCAATATTGTGAAAGTATGTTACATGAACTGTATTATCTACATTTACTGGCGATTTTATAAAATCCAAATGCACGCTGACGAAAGTATAGATCATTAATCTAACCTAACCAGCCTAACCTATCAAAACCTAACCTAGCTCAGCCTAGTCTAGCTCTAACCTTGGTGTGACTTGTTAACATTTAGCAATGGCTGATGATAATTTTATAAACTCATTGATGATTTTGTAAAATGTTCAGCGAGTACCTATATAAAATCCTAATAAAGAAATTTCTTACATTCCTCGACTTAACATGTGGTTTTGTAGACTCACGAGCAACCCAACTCCCCTCAACTACACTAGTGGTCACTCCCACCTGTAAAGCGATGGTGCCGGGGCTGATGGACCGCTCGGAGACCACGGTTGTGGGGTTGGAAGCCGACAGGTATTGCACGTACTGTCCGCTGTCTGGGACAGCGCTGGTGTGCTGTTGGATGGTACGGATCTCCTGTCTGTATGCTCGAGTGCCGGTCCCCAGACCGTTCATGGTGACGGTTGATGAGGGCCGTGATACGCCGGTCTGAAGGTCCTCTAGCAGGGCATCTGGGACACACAAATACTGACAACTAGAAACTAGCCAACATTTTATCTTTAGCGCCGCCACGTATACTAATAATTTACTAATTACGATCCAAAACCTTAAATAAGTCAGTAACGTGCCTGTCTAGTTAGCTAAGGGCCCGGGTTTGATTCATGGCATGGCTGAAAAGTTTATAATAGGTGAAATGTGGGTTTATCTTTTCACAGTGATGTATTAATGGCTGGGGGGCTGGATGTTGTGCCTGTCCTAGATTTAAGTTAGTTTATAATTCGTGTGCTGATGTCATCAGTCAGTTCAAAAAGTGCACGTTAATTACTTCAAATAAATGGCTGAAAAATACTAATCGTGATAATGTGCCATGCATGAGGATAAATGCCCGAATTTGAATTTAGTAAAGATCATCCTCATGATACCCAACCGGGATTCGAACCCCGATTTCCCCATAATCGGCAGTAAAGTCTATTGTGAGAATGACGCCTTAAAGTAGACCATTCGACCACCGATGCGAGTAAGTCAAGATTGGGATCTTCAATTAAAACATAAATGAATAGAGGGGAGGGATATGGTGAATAGAATATAACGTCTCAGTGGGAGAGCATTGGCACTCAAAGCCAAGGGTCACGTTCTCAACTTCCTTGTCCAGATTATCCTTTTTCACTTAGTTGAATTTGGTACATAAATAGTTTCTAACAGAACATTGTTAAAATTTATTACGTTATTTTTTTTTTGTAAATGAAAACTAAATCAACGGTGATAATACATAAATAACGTTTATTATGGGTGATGTAGAATATCAAAAACATTAAAAAAGTTTGGTGTTCACTTAAGGCCTGCTTGACAATAATTTTTTCCCATCCACATTTAAACACTTTAGTTCAAATAAAATAAATACAAATAACTTGAAAAGTTTTTCTTAGAAATTATTTGCAGAGCTAATTGGGGTTCCTAATATGGGCTGGGATGTCAATAATAAAAAGCAACAGCTATGAGCTCAGTTTTATTACCCTTTTCTTGTGCATCGCGTCTTTTTACCCATCCGGGCTATCCGCGAGATGAGATAGGGATGAGGCAGGGTAGAACTCTGAGGAAATATAACCACACTTACATGCAAATATTTTGTAAATCATTTAGGGATAAACACCACAGTGTCCCAGACCGTGACTCGAATCCTTACTTTCCTGTCACCAATAAACCAGACAAGACACGACTGACGTCTCAACCCACGTGTCCACCAGTGGAAGTACTACAATTTTTTTAAAGTCACCCACACGTGTATATTTAATTTCGAAATGTTTCATCTGCTACGTCCAAGCCAAAGAGAGTTGTTTTGGGGGAAATAGATTTTCACTATATTAAAAAGTAAAAAATAACGTAAAGTATTGCGCTACATGTATCAACATTGGCCTGTTGTTATTAAAGATAATAAATTATAAAACAAGGTCTGCATTAGATTACATAATATTAAAGGCACCATGCATAAAATCGGCCAAAAATAATTAACGTTAATAGAATTTGACTGTTATTCCTCTGCTTTAACTAACTCAATGAATGTGGGGAATGCCAGGCCTCCACCGTGGTTCGGATTCCACGTTAAACTGTAGGTCCTTCATTTCATCTCACAATCACCCTACCATTACACATTAGCGTAGGTGCTTATAACCCGAACGGGTAGTAAGACGCGGTGCTAATAATAATAATAATAATAATAACTAACTCAACTTTAACCTTCAAAACACAAAACTCAAAATACTTTCATACTTTACAAATTCCCCACCAAACTTTAGATCTTTGTCACAGGTAAACAACTACTTCACATATTAGAGCGGAATTGTGTTAGGGATGTAGATTTATAACACACATTTTATTTCTCTTAGTATTGAAAAAAATTGTAGCTATCAATTTTATTAATTTATCAGCAATGATACGGTTTGTTAACGTGATATTTTAATAGCATATTATTCGACGTGAACTGGCACCTTAGCTCAGTTGACAGCGTGTTTTTAATTATGTTTTTACCCACTTTTATATCTTTAGCTAACTGTCAATCAGTTATCACTTCTGCTATGACGAATGGACTATAATTTTAGTTTTAATCACTTAAGTAAAAGTCAGATAAGTACAATATGATTCTGGTTGGAAGAAAGGTATATGACAGTCACAGCTACTAAAACTATTTTCATACAGTTCTGTGAAGGCATATGATCACCAACCAACACTTTTGATAGATATTATTAATACCTATGAAATAATATAAAGAATAGAGCAAGGTGCTATCACTGTTGACCTCAAAAACAAAGCTTTGTATTCAGGGGTTCCGGACACTCCACGTAAAAGGGGATCAGGGTTATCAACTGAAAGAGAATTTGGAAAAATGTTAAACCTTGGATGATTCTATACGTTATTTGAAAAGGGTTTATTCTTTCTTTGTAGCACTTTTTTATGCTTTTCTTTGTATTTGTCTAGTAATGACATGGAAGTAAACGTGGTTTTAAATATACAAACTTATTTATTGCTGTAAATGTTGAAATAAATAACAGATCATCGGTATTATTTTATTGGTATTTTTATTATTTATTAAGAAGAAACAGCTGCAGATCACTTTACTTGACGCATGAATACATAAGGGTAGAATAGTTTTAGTAACTGTTATAACTGTCAGATACCACGTTTCTCTAATATAACTATTTTAGAAAAGACTCAAATATTCCTTCTTATTTTTTTCTTTAAATAAAATGTAGGTACAATTTCTATATTAAAGACTACACTATGTTTGAATAGGAATTATTTTGTGGTATAGGGGGCCTGAGATATTCCCAGCCCCACCCACCCTCCTTCACAAATAAAAACAAGTTGTGCTTAAGCATCCCCCTCCCACTCACCCCCTGGGTCCGCACTCCCAAGTTGTATTTACTAAAAGTTTCTCCCTTACAGAAATTAACCATACATACATTCCGATTTCAATAGAAAAAATTAAGAGCTTATTTGAAAGTAAAAAAAGGTTACTAAAACCATTTTTATATATTTATTCAAGTTATGTGATCTAGAAACAATTTTTTTAATCTAAAACTATAAAATAATATTAAGAGTAAAATGTCATTAATGTTGAACGCACAAAAAAAAACTGTCTGTATTATCTAAACGCTCCTTCGTACCGCGTTTCCATCACAAAAATAACGCAGCAACCACACTTGATCGACTTGCAATTATGTGTACAGCCACGTACTGCGAGTTGACTACTGCATCACTGCCAGGCGCGGACTTATACTAGAGTGGAGTACAAGATCCTGATGGTTGGAGTAAAAATGATATCATTGAAGAGCCAAGAGTTGGATCAAATATAAATACTTACAAAATAAATTCAAGGTAGATAACATTTACAAACGGTCACTATGTTTATCTTGAAGCTTTGTACTTGGTTCATGAATGCATGAAAGAATATTTAGTATTTTTGTGAACAGTCATATAAACGTTTGATGACGATATACTTTCCAGTACAACACGTCTTTCACCTTTAACAGTAATTATTTATTTATTATAATTATCAGCCAGGACACCGGTGTCCTATTGTTTAGTAAAGCCCCATCAACAGACTACGTAGTACGTATCCGTAGCGCGTGGTACATAGTCCGTGGTCCGTAAGAAATCAATGTCACCTTATCAGATTGCTCTATCTACAGAGTCCTGATCCGTATCCTTATCCAGGTCCACACTCCGTAGAAGTTGGTTCACTTTAACTTTCTAAGGACTAGTTTATACTGACTACTATCACAATCAAGTGAATATGTGCGCGTGCATCGAAATAAAAGCACCAATGACAGCTTTGCTTTTTTGGTTTACATCCAGAATACTAGTACAGTAATTTTATCTGTATTGTTAATGTTTTCTATATTTTTAATGTGTCATTTATTGTTTTCTCTGTGTACCATATGTTACCATACGCTAAATAAATAACTAGAACATTTATTTATTTTGCATTTTCAGGCAAAAGCAAACATTATTATAGGCTTGGTATTTCAAATCGTGATAAACATTTATTTATTGTGATTGTACTTTTCCTATATTTCAACTATATCCTGAAAGCCTTCTCAAACAAAATTGTTTAAGTTTATTTTATGGCTCCTCTGACTTCTTGGCGCTTGTTCTTTCGAGGAGTTTTATTGGACAAAGTGTCCGACTGTTTCATTGGTTCGCACTGTCGCATGATTAAGAATTCACCTTTAGATTTCATAATTAAGGCCATGCCTATCACGTTTGAATTATTTTAAGCCTATTTTAGAAATACTTTGCTTTCTAAAATTAACAATTCAAAGTCTAAAAAAAAATGCATTGTTGCGTTAAAATTCTCACATATTTATTGAAGTTTTAGGGTTTCGGGAGAAAAACCTCGATAAAAATCCTAAAGTGGGGGATATAACAAAAAAAAATTGGAAGGTTTTACACAATATTTGTTCTAGAACTATGAATTGTAATTTTCAGAAATCCTAACGATTTTCCTACAAAATAAAAATACTATATAAACGTTAAAATCAAAAGTGGTAGCTGCAACCTTAATGAAAGGAAGATGAGAGGGGGGAGGGGGGTGTTATTTCAAATAATAACATCAAAATTCACCTAGAATAAGATTGTAAAGTTAAACTTTTGGAAATCACATTTTGTGCAGCAAATCAGAATCGAACCCTACATAGGAGTCAGAAATACTATCCATTCAATTATTCCTACCGACAAAGTACGTATTTATAATTTAATCTAAGGATTTGAAGTGTAAGTAAATTTCCCTTGATTTATCTGCACACAATTTACAAACTAAACAGCTATAAAAATACGTCAAACTCGACGGGTTAAGTTTGTTAGTGACCGGAGAAGTCTGAGTTTGAATCCCAGCTGGGTGTACCGAGTTTTATTGTCTCCTAAATGTCTTCTCAATCTATATCTAAGCAAATAAGTGTACATTTACTTCCAAATTCTACCTTCCTCATCCCCATCCTGTTATTGTATGTATACGGACAGTCTGGATGGTAGGATAGAGTATGGGACACCCCCAAAATGAATTTAAATGTCTGCGAACGGCCAACCACAGACAGATTTTATTGGGAAGAAACTTTTTTGACAGACAGTGGTAAAAGCTACTAAGACAATTTTCATAAGCTATGACACCCCTTTATGCTATCTATAACTTTCATTTTTGTTAATTAATATCAATATTCCCCGCTTTGGTAGCCTCATTCTCTAAAAATAGGATTTCCTCGGTGCGACTTAAGTCTCGCGTCTGCGACCAGAGACGTGGGGTGGTGAGTCTGGGTCTCAGACGTGAGATACAGTGTTTCCCTAGATGCGTCTGTTGGTCGCCAGTCGTGGGTAATTTTATGGACAGTACATTATTATTATTATTATTATTTAGCACCGCGTCTTACTACCCGTTCGGGTTATACGCTTAAGTACTGATTACACTAAGGGATTAGGAATTGGGAAGGTTGAATTAAAGGAAGTGAACCCGCATTTGCGTGGAGGGAGAGTGGAAAACCATTTATGAAAAACCACCCCCAGTTCACCCGACCGAGATTCGAACCTCGATCTCCCCGTCCTCAGCAGTCGAGCTCAACACGACAAGCGCGTTAGCCAACTACGCCACGAGGCGGGTAAGGACAGTACAGATCGTTCCTCAGTTATAAGAGTGTTTTATTTAATGTTCCATGTTATTTTGTTATTTTGGAATAGTGTGGGTAAAAAATACTAACTTGATCGACAAAGTATTCCGGAGATCTCTTTCCATATATTATCCTTCAAATGTTGGTCCCAGTACACTGGCAAAGATGTGTAAAAAAAATAGAAGGGTGTTTTGCCACTTCTTCAATCAAATTTTCGTCCTCCTCCATGGAGAAACTTTAGGTAATTTTCAAAACCAGCTCAATAAAATACAAAACTAAATATAACTTTACTAAAACCCACGTTTTCTCGGTGGTGTAGAGACGCTGGACCCGCAATCTGATCGCCAGTCGCAGTCGACTCGAAGGAACTGGCCACATAACAAACCATGGAAACCAGTCCGGTGGCTGTACGCAGACGCAAGACGCGCAGAGGGAATCCTACCTTAGGCGCTACTCTCGCAGTGGACTAGACTGCCGATGACGGGCAGATCGAGATTCAAATCTCGGTAAGAGTGTTTTTTACAAAATGGTTTTCCACGTTCTTTCCACGCAAATGTTGGTACACTAACTATAAATATAATCTTCCTCAATCCTAAAACCCTTGGCGTAATTAATACACAAGCGTATAGCCCAAACGGATAGTAAGACGCGGTGCTAAGAAAACTCTTTGGCGCCAGCTCCCATCGAGCCATACCGACCAAACGGCCGCCGTCTGTCAGCAAAGATAGTGTCAAATTCTGCATAAAGATGGTTAAATGTGGTCAGCACAATGAAACCTCCTGCCATTAATCTCAGTTTTCTAGGCCAGAGTTGATAATTTTTTGTTCAAGTAGCTCCTCATTTATCCTCGTGAGGCTAAGTTAACCCAGTTCTAGATCCATTGCTTCACAACAAATATGGAAGTGCAGGGATTGAACCCGGGTCCACTGTATCCGTAGCTATGAACTATGGCCACTAGATGACAAATAATATAATAATAATAATAATAATACTAACACTAATAATAATAATAACAACAACAGCATAGTAAAATATTAAGATTGGTGACCGCAAAAATAATAATTATATTTTCCTACCAGAATCGTACCATAGCTCTGTTGTTGATTCGAGGAAACGATACGGTTGTCCTCCACGAGAAATCCATGGCCCAGTGTCCTTCTCTCATGTATTGTGACGTCACTAACATCATAATAAACACACGATAATAAGATTGCGGTCGTGAAAGGTTGGCACTTGTAAATGCATGTCATTTTAACGGTTCACCGCCGCTCTCAAGTTATCTAACTGTGCAAGTGTTGTATCTGCCAACTCCTGCCTGTCATACACTCATGTATCACGTGACTATACTGACAAAACTATTCAATCAGTTTGTAGACTTGCCCTCATCGGTTTTAAACCAAACTAAGCTACAACTAAGATATGTTTTATATCTACTAATGAATTGTAATTAAAATTACTAAGTTCTCGTTTCAGTAGCCCGCATGGTATAAGGCATCAAACTCTTGTTAGACTGGCCTGGTGATGATGGGGAGATCGGAGTTCTAATCCCAGTCATTTCTATTGAGGGTGCTTTTACTAAATGGTTTCCCACCCTCCTTTCACATAAATACGGGTAGCTTACCTCTAAAATGCTACCTTAAATCATCCCTAACCCCCTAGAGTCATTATTATCATATATATGTATAATCTTAACAGGTAGTAAGACGCGGTGGTATTTTTTTTTAACCAAGTGGTGGCAACGTGTACAAAATGGTAGTTTGTAACCCTCAATACCGGCACTGGTGTGCACGAGGATAAAGGCGTCAGTCACGTCTTATATTATTTGCCTGTGACGTGGAGACTGGGTTTCAAATACCGGCTGGGTGTACATATTAAGTTAAATTACTACCAGCTATCCCTTCACGTAAATGTGGGTACATTACTCTAAATTTTTCCTTTCATCTCCTTCCCTTATTAGTGTAACCAAACGGGATGTCCGAACGGGCTGTAGGACGTGGTGTACATAAAACAATTAGCTTGTTTGAATATATATGAAAAGTACATGGATCATAATTAATCTCTTATAGTAAAGATAGACTGGCTCTGTAGTATTGTGGTCAGAGTTCCTGTGATACAGAGGTCCCAGGTCCGGTTAGATCCCTGTCTTACAGTAAAGATAGACTGGCTTGTAGTATTGTGGTCAGAGTTCCTGGCATACAGAGGTCCCAGGTCCGGTTAGATCCCTGTCTTACAGTAAAGATAGACTGGCTCTGTAGTATGTGGTCAGAGTTCCTGGTACAGATACAGAGGTCCCAGGTCCGGTTAGATCCCTGTCTTACAGTAAAGATAGACTGGCTCTGTAGTATTGTGGTCAGAGTTCCTGGTACAGATACAGAGGTCCCAGGTCCGGTTAGATCCCTGTCTTACAGTAAAGATAGACTGGCTCTGTAGTATTGTGGTCAGAGTTCCTGGTACAGATACAGAGGTCCCAGGTCCGGTTAGATCCCTGTCTTACAGTAAAGATAGACTGGCTCTGTAGTATTGTGGTCAGAGTTCCTGGCTACAGATACGGAGGTCCCAGGTCCGGTTAGATCCCTGTCTTACAGTAAAGATAGACTGGCTCTGTAGTATTGTGGTCAGAGTTCCTGGATACAGATACAGAGGTCCCAGGTTCGGTTCATCCCTGTCTTACGTTAGATATTTTCTGTAGTAGTGGGTCTGAAAACGGGGTCCAGCGTTAGTCCCGTGTTACAAATTAGGAGCTCGTGATAGTATGTGGTCAAGTCCTGGATACAGATACGGAGGTCCCAGGTCCGGTTAGATCCCTGTCTTACAGTAAAGATAGACTGGCTCTGTAGTATTGTGGTCAGAGTTCCTGGATACAGATACAGAGGTCCCAGGTTCGGTTCTCTCCCTGTCGCTTTCAGATATTTCTGTGGAGCAGTGGGTCTGAAACGGGGTCAAACTTAGCCTCGTGTGGACAAATTAGGAGCTACTTGAATAAATAGGTAGCAACTCCGTTTAGAAAACTGAGATTAACGACCATATATTTCATTTTTATGACCTCATGACACCCTATATTCGCAAATATTGACACTATCTTCGCTAACGGTGTTAGCCGTTCGGCCGGTATATTTACCTTGCGGACGGATAAAATGGATTTTTTAATTTATTTTAATAGTAAAGATAACTAGACCACCATTGTTAAGTAACTGGAACGACAAAAAAAAGAACCTTCCTTTTATGACAGCTAAAAACAAGTTACTCAACTCACTTTTAATACATACATACGCCAAGTTATGTTTTATCTAAAGGTCAATTTTGAGAGAATTTATCAATTTCGACAGCTCTAAGATAAATATAAGCGAGACTTTTTTAATGTTGGCTACTCTTCAATTTAGTTTACATGTTCCAAATTGTTCAAACTGTGGTTATTCGAATTCATAATTAACTATTGTCAAATATTACTAATTCAGATGGGTAAAAAACCTTGGGTAATAAAAACCTTAATTGAAAATAATATTTGAACGATTGAATCCAGCCCATTAACTTTTGATCTGTCCTTAATGGTTATTCATATTGATTTTGTCCTATGATCATAGCTGTGGTATTCTGAAGGAAATAGTTAGGGCTGTGGAAAGTCATTTTCAATTCTAAGTTAGGTTGAGCCAAATGTATTAAATATTCCCGAAGCCGAGTATAAGTTTGAATATCTTTACTTAATTGCTTTATATATTATCATTATCATAGCACGCAATTCAATTCATTCAGATTTTTTTAAATATTATCATTAATATTGTTAATATACATAAAACACAGAATTGCAATATTTGAACATACTTGTATTTTAGCTATTATTATTATTATTATTATTATTATTATTATTATTATTGGTGAAGGTTTGTAACTATTGAAGTCTAAAGGTTACGTTCAAAGAGAAACTTCTCACACCCTAGAAACGATTTTATAATAACGTCTGAACACCGTTGAAGAATAATGAAATACTCATCCTAAATATTTGCATTAGAGCCCATACCTAATTAATTGAAGCCTACCTCAATTCAAAGCCGTCCCCCCTGAAGTTGATCTACTTCCAAGTAGGTTAGTGATGGTAGCACTACCGTCGACCCTGCACCCTGGAGTCTCAAGAGAGAACTAAAACAAAGCTCCAGTGACAAACTGGGCCATGAACACACCATTCGTCCGTCCTGGCAAAGTTCCACGCGTGGACTGTAGCAGAGACAGCGCTAGACACTCACTGGCAAGTACTGTCTAGGACTTGATGTGTAGGTGGAAGGGGACTACAGGATCTAGGACTATGTGAGAAGAATATATTATCTGGGACTGATGTATGGAGACTACAGCATTCAGGACTGATGAAGGGGGACTACAGGATCTAGGACTGATGTATGGAGACTACAGCATTCAGGACTGATGAAGGGGGACTACAGGATCTAGGACTGATGTTGAGAAGAAATGATATTATCTGGACTGATGTATGGAGACTACAGCATTCAGGACTGATGAAGGGGGACTACAGGATCTAGGACTGATGTATGGAGACTACAGCATTCAGGACTGATGAAGGGGGACTACAGGATCCAGGACTGATGTATGGAGACTACAGCATTCAGGACTGATGAAGGGGGACTACAGGATCTAGGACTGATGTGAGAAGAATATATTATCTGGGACTGATGTATGGAGACTACAGCATTCAGGACTGATGAAGGGGGACTACAGGATCTAGGACTGATGTATGGAGACTACAGCATTCAGGACTGATGAAGGGGGACTACAGGATCTAGGACTGATGTGAGAAGAATATATTATCTGGGACTGATGTATGGAGACTACAGCATTCAGGACTGATGAAGGGGGACTACAGGATCTAGGACTGATGTATGGAGACTACAGCATTCAGGATTGATGAAGGGGGACTACAGGATCTAGGACTGATGTGAGAAGAATATATTATCTGGGACTGATGTATGGAGACTACAGCTTTCAGGACTGATGAAGGGGGACTACAGGATCTAGGACTGATGTGAGAAGAATATATTATCTAGGACTGATGTATGGAGATTACAGCATTCAGGATTGATGAAGGGGGACTACAGGATCTAGGACTGATGTGAGAAGAATATATTATCTGGGACTGATGTATGGAGACTACAGCATTCAGGACTGATGAAGGGGGACTACAGGATCTAGGACTGATGTATGGAGACTACAGCATTCAGGATTGATGAAGGGGGACTACAGGATCTAGGACTGATGTGAGAAGAAATAATTATCTAGGACTGATGTATGGAGACTACAGCATTCAGGATTGATGAAGGGGGACTACAGGATCTAGGACTGATGTGAGAAGAATATATTATCTAGGACTGATGTATGGAGACGATAGAGAATCTAGACTGATGTGTGAAGAATAGATGATCTAGGACTGATGTGTGAAGACTACATACTATAGAGCAAGGCTTCTCAACCTAGGGGTCGCGTAAATAGTATTAGGGGTAGCAGTACATTAAAAAAAAATCATAAATAATATGTAAGTAATCTCTCAACATGACAGTAATTCTAATAACCTACCAATTTTAAGCTGGGTAGAAGACAACAGGTACTTTGTACAGTTTTGGCAACAGGGTACTTTCTGTCGTGACTCATCCTTGGCAGCTTGTACCTTGCAAGTGAGACAGAGATAGATAGAAATACTAGCAGGTAGATTTAAACCCTCATCATCAGTACTAACCAATTGAATTCCACAACAGTTCACTAACTCGTGTCACTAAATAGTTTCTCCCCGTGTGGAAGGCCTTATTAGCAGTTTGTGCTCCATTCTGTTCGGAGCTCTAACTAGTTGTCCACTATGCAATGCTAGTTGTACAGTGTTCGGTTGTTCAGCAGTATTAGTTGCACAGTGTTCAGTTGTTAAGTTTTTCAATGTTGATTGTACAGTGCTAAGTTATTTAGTTGTTCTTCTAATATCTCCAACGTACATAGATGTACTGGACAAGCAAATAATTAACTGTCACCAGTTATTGGCTGCCATCATTTCAAAGATAAATTGCAATAAAATCGAAAGTATCTTACTTATGAATAAGTGTTTAAATTTGTCAAAGACTAAGACAGCAGAAAATACTGAAGTTATAGATCCTGCAGAACCGGGATCATCCAGCACTAACAAGAATGTATAGATATATAAAAGTGACTATATCTCTCATTCGCGCGCAAAAAAAGAGGAAATACTATGAAATATATTTGGAATATGGACTTACTTTTATTTCCACAAATAGTGAAGACATACCAATCTGCTTGATTTGTAATGAATTCTTGATGAGTGAAAGTCTCAAACCTGAAAAATTAAAAAAGACATCCACACACAAAGCATGCTTCCTATTCCAATAAGCCTGTAAAGATTTTCGAAAGACTATTAGAACTATCGAAAAAACAAAGACCATCTCTTGAAACCCATGTACTCGTCGATAAAAAGTACTTGAGAGCATCTTATGAAGCCTCTTAATTAATTGCAAATGCTAATAAACCATACACCATTGCCGAAGATCTTTTGTTGCCAATGGCAGTTAGAATGATTGAAATTATTCACGGGAAAAAAATATTCAGACAAACTAAAAAAAATCCACTGTCAAATAATACTGTGGGAGACGAATTTGAGATATTAGCAACGATCAGTGTGAGCAACTCCGGTTGCATAAGTCTTAAGGGCACCTTAATAGTAGCCTCTTTGTAAATTTATGTGATGAAATGGAATACAATTTCAGAACACTTTTACTGCATAAAGAAGTGCGATGGCTGTCAAAGGGACGAGCATTGAGATGGCTAGTAGTGTGAAAAAATTAAATAATAATATTTCTGTCTGAAAATAACTCTGAATATGTCAATTTCTTTCACAATGAAAATGGGCTGTGGAAATTATGCTATCTGTCAGATTTATTTGAGAAACTCAGCGAACTTAATATGTCTCTCCAAAGGAAGAGCACGAATATTTTTACACTGAAAGATAAAATTCAGGCTTTCATGAAAAAATTAAACATTTGGAAGAATAAAATAGAAAATGACTCATTTAAAATGTTTTCATACACAGAGGATTTTATTGTTGATAATATGCTTAGCTTGGACTTGATTAAGCAGATGATAATTGATCATTTGGTATGCTTGGAAAACAATTTTCATAAATATTTTCTACCAGAATTAGAAAATAATCAATTAGATTGGATTCAAAACCCTTTTATCGTGGAGATGAAAAATGTGAAGCATCTCTCGTTGAAAGCCCAAGAAGAATTTGCAGAACTTTCATGTGATTCAAACCTCAAACTTGAATTTTCAAGGAAAAACTTAAACACTTTTTGGCTTGGTGTTAAGGCAGAATTTACAATATTGTCAGTTAGCGATGGAAATTCTTCTGCCATTTGTTATCACCTATTTGTGTGAATCAGCATTTTCAACGATGACGGCAATTAAAAACAAATACCACTCAAGTCTTAAGAACATCGAGATCGCTATGAGACCAGCAGTGACACATATTAAGCCACGATTTGAGTTACTGTGTCAGAATAAACAATCACAGCCATCCCATTAAAGGTAAACTTATTCTTATCTTTTGTCAGCCTTCAGTAAAATTTTCTTGGGTGTATTCAAATTTGAAATTACAAATTAATTGATATTTTTTTATTTTGCATTTTCTTACTTATATTTTTGCATGTCAATATACCATGAACACACATTTTTAATATAATAAATTATTTGAAGAAATTTTCATATTTGATATTTTCATACAATATTTTTTAGTCAACATAATTCTTTAATGATATAGCTATATTTATATTTAAGGTACTTTATTTTTTTTCTCAAACAGGGTTCCATAAAAAGGGGTTCATGCAAAAAAGTACGTGCACAAACTGCTAAACCAATTGTATACAGTGTTACTACCAATTTCATTTATGACATTGAGTGAAGGGTCGTGAGAAAATGTGTCTGGTCCAGAGGGGTAGCGGATGAAAGTAGGTTGAGAAGCCCTGCTATAGAGGATCCAGAAGTGGCAGATTTAAAAAAATTGTCAAGGGCTTTAGGAAGTTTTAGAGGAAATAGATGTTGGGGAAGGGGACGGAAGAAAGTGTTCGAGAAAATATTTCTACGAAAGATAATCAGACGTTTTTTAACTATTTAACTATTGTCGAAGGCTTTAGGAAGTTGCGGTGGAACGAGGTGTTGAGAGGGAGCGGCGGGAGGTTGAGGTAGAAGTTAGTATTCGAGAAAAGATGTCTGCGAAAGATAATCTGGAATGTACATGCCCTACAGTAGCTTGACCTAACGTTATGAAAAAAGGGAGACTAACGTCAGTTACAAAGCGATTACGAAGTTCACTTATTTAAAAAATATATTGCCGTTTTAACTTTAGCTTGAACTATTTCGATAATGTTAGTCAATAATTTATAAACTTAATTATAAAAAAATTCTAATAAAAATAATACTATCCAAAATGTGCCACCCTCTAGAGCTGCTGCCCCTAGGCCCGTGCCTAGTGGGCCCCAGGGCTGATAAGTGGAGACTAGAGCAGAGGTTCCCGAACCTTTTAGACCGAAGGAGCCCTTACACCAGAAAAAATACATGCTGGAGCCCTCAAAAAAGTGTTTTACTATAATATTATGAACATTCAGTAACGATAGTTCCCAGTTACAGTGACCACATGGTCTAACCCACTACTCTCGTTTAATACTAGACTGCCGAAGACGGTAAGATCGGTGTTCGATCCACGTTGGGTGCACTGAGATTTTTTCCTCAATGGTTTTCCAATATCCCTCCACTCAAATGCGCACTTCCTCTAAATTTAACAATCCTTACCACATTAGTGTAATTAGTACATAAGATTATATCCAGAATGGGTAGTAAGACGTGGTGCTAAAAAAAATAAGGACAGTTAAATTTTAGTCGTATAACAAACGGAAATCATAGCATGTTCTGGCTGCGCTTTTGGCAACTATTCTTTATTCAAATGGGAAGAAATTGTCAATCCTAATTATTGATGCTATTTTACAGTGTGATAAACCAATACAAAATATTCTAAAATTGCCTCCCGTGAGATAACTATGGCAGAAAAAAAAATTGAAAAACGCTGGACAAGGGGATCTGGAGGATTTTTAATGTGGGGACGGAATCCGACGGACGCGATTGAACATAAAAGAATTGTTTTGTTATAATAATTCATGAAGCTTTGACCTGCATTGGTGATGACACGGAATCAACGTCAAGCTCGTCTTGTTTGTTTTTATGGTGATGGGGAGGCCAAGTTTCGAATTCCGGTTGTGTGTAGTTAGTTTTATTTCCTAAAGGGTGCAACTTTTCCCTGCACGCAAGTGATAATATATTTTACTCTTTCTTCCTCATCCCTACTCCATATGTGTAGTTAAATGTGACTAGCTTGAACGGGTAATAAGACACAGTGCACAGAAAAAATCGAAAAGGTGCAAGATAGCTTGCATTAGCTGTACGCAAAGACCGTGCCCTGTAATTCCGTACAATGGAATAAACGTCTTGGGCGACGTCAAGTGGGATTCAGTGCCAAGCAGGTTTTTTCTCTCTGATGATCAGTTAGTTTGAAGAGTGATTAGTGTAGGACTATGAAAGGTGGTGGGCGGGTTACATGCACCAAGGACTCACAGTGTGATTCGAAACTTGTTTTACGGGAACTGTCCACATTCTGGTAGTAGGTGCTCATTCGTGTATACTATGATAGGGGGAAGAGAACTTTAAATATTAAAATACAAGAAGTCAGATTGACATAAGAACTTTATCCGACCATTCAACATGTTTATATATATATATATATATATATATATATATATATATATATATATATATATATATATTCGTGTATTCATACGACAACCACATGTTTTAAAGAGATATTTTTTTACTAGTAGAGTTAATTTTGGCGGACGCAATATATATATATATATATATATATATATATATATATATAAAATAAAAAATATATCACCCAGGTGTGTGAGAAGATTTAATAACACGTATGAATGTATTTAGTTTTATATTCTGTAATTTCATTAATTTGAAATATATTAAAGGTGTCCTGTAATTTAATTTTTTCCCCCTTCGTTTAAAAAGTTTGTCATCTAATGCTGCTATGCTCGTTATAGATATTCAACAAATTTTGATATCACCCTATGAAAAAAATTAAGTTCTATGTTTGTAACGAAGCAATATTTTATTTATTTTGGCCAAAAAAAGTTTTGTTATAGATACTGTAAAAATACAGTACTTTTATGGCGTTTACTACATCTCCATATTAACATATTAAGGAAATCTAAAGTTAATGGCCATCAGAACGTAAGGCTCACCATTCAACCTTATCCTGAGACAGCTCTAACCAATCCCTAAATTGACACCCAACCTCTTTCAAATTCATTTTAGCATAACCCTCCCTTCCACGTCTTGTATCTTCAGGTTTTTCAACTAAAATGTTGTCATCACCCATACGCGCCACATGATCACCCCCACCTCAGCTCGTATTTGCAAGTATCAAGGTTGGTACAACGTTGTATAATTTCCTGTGACTTCACCTCACGGGTACGAGGTCTGGTTCAGTCACAATTCTGAGGAAATGGGCGGGTCTCGCTCACCCCAGCCACCAACGCAAGATGAACACCTTGCTTTAGGACTAAACGTGTAACAGACTCTCCGAGCGTGGGACGCACGCTTGCGTACACAACGCACCACCCAGAGACCTGTGCCAACATTCCTGATGGCTGAGTGGTTACAGAGAGGTCAGTCCTACCACCCAAACAAATACACTATTTTACCCTCAGCTAAGGCTGAGCAGTCTAAAGCGTTTGACTCACATTGCTACCGGGTCGTCGTAAATGGGGAGATTGGGATTCGAATCCTGGCCGAATGTATTGGGGCTGGTTTTTTACGAGGGATTTTACCATCCTCTTTCCACGCTAATTTGAGAGCGTTTCCTGTAAGCTCACCTCCATAATGGCTTCTCATAAATTCAATCGTTAAGAACCCCTGTGTTGGAAGCACCAATTAAAAAACTATTAATTTAATTGATAGACGTCGTAGGCCAGACTATTCACAACTCAATAGGGAAAAAAGGATCAAATTTGTCATGATTAATGATCAAATTCACACTGCAACATGAATATGAATGATATTCTCTAAATATTAGATTTGCACAATTTGAGTAGACCTGTAGCTGTTCGAATCAGAAGTAAAAACCCTTCAAATCAGAGTCTAGTTTAGACCTAAGTTTTAATGATTTTAAAAGGACGACCAAAATTCAGTGATTATGTTGTTGACTCTAATTATTATTATTAGCATCACGTCTTACTACCCGTTCGGGTTATACGCACTTACGCTAATGTGTAATGGTAGGGTGATTGTGAGATGAAATGAAGGACCTACAGTTTAACGTGGAATCCGAACCACGGTGGAGGCCTGGCATTCCTCACATTCACAAGATGTCTTGTCAGAGGTGAAGGAAGGTTTGGAAATCATATAAATCTGTGCCGGACCGGGGATTGAACCCCGGCCGCCAGCACAGAAGTCTGACACCTTACCCTAGACCACCAGTCACCCTGTTGACTCTTATTAGTTAAGTAAATCTTTTTAATGTATCATGAAGTTTCTATATTTTTATTTTTATTTTCATGTCTATCTTGTCTCCATTATATATAGGTCACTTTAAAATGTCATGCTAATAGCGTTAATGGCCTTATTTATGATTACATGCCATTATGTCTTGATAATGATGGAACTAACAATCCTCGCTACCTGCCTCGTTGAACAAGAACAAAGGACTCGACAAGGTCGAGAGCGATAGTAAGTAGTAAATAGTTTAAAGAGGTTGTATTTATTAGTACGTTTAAGATCAACCTAGCTATCTAATGGCAGCAGGAAGAAGAAGCGGGGCAAATGTTAAGAGACTGTATCGACATTAGCCTGAACAGCCCTTAGTGCTTTTTTGTTTGTTTTGTCCTCCGCGTATTACTACACAACTAAGAGAAAATGTCCAACATTTGCATGTGGAGGGTGGTAAATCAATTTGTAAAAACCACCCCTAGTAGTTGCGGCCAAGATTCATCCCTACCCTGGCCCTTCTACATCAATAGGTAAGCCTAAGCCAGACTACACGAGCTTGACGCTTTTGTCCGCGTGGCCATCGATGGTAATTTCCCTCTTGGTTTTGTAAGTAATTTGTTGATGGAAGGTAAGATGTATGTCTATATTATCAAATATATCAACCTTATTTGAATTAGCAAACAATAATAATAGTAATAAAATTATAGCGCTGTCCACCCAGAGCAGTGAGAGTTGGTCAGAATCTTGGTGGGCCACAAGCTATTCGGAGTTCACTAAAAGTGTCGTTTCATGTGTTAATAATCTATAGCTAACTTAAAAAAATTGCAAACAAAATATAATTATTATGTGTAAATTTATTTGAATATTCCATTCCATATAATAATCGTTTAAGTGGGTAATTTTTAATTTTGTACATTTACGATAATTTTAACCTTTTCGGATAGTTGGAAACAAGGCCATAGTCAGCAGGGTGTTTTGAGGTTCAAACCCTCTCCAAAACTTATGAAAAATATATATGGCTTTATTTATTATTCAAACTATATCAGAATTAAGGTACAAGTACAAACTAGGGGGTTGTATTACCATAAAAAGCACTTCGGAGAGCTTCATAACGTGTTTAATACTTATAATTTTTTCTAGCCTTCGGCAGTCATGGTGTTTTGTTGCCATATAAAACACTTCAGATAGCTTCTAGAGGTGCTCAATATTTAGAATGTTTTCTATCCTCCAGCAGTTAGGGCTTATGTTGCCATAAAACACTTATAGATAGCTTCCATTGTTTAAATATATAGGTTTTTTCATAGCCTTCGGCATTTAGAGAGTTATGTTGTCATAAAAAAATACTTAAGAGAGCTTCTAGAGGTGTTTAATATTTAGAATGTTTTCTAGCCTCCAGCAATTGGAGGATGTGACCATCAACAAATACCCCCCCCCCCTCCCGAAATTATTGGCTAGCTACGGCCTTGGTTGGAAATATACTTAAAATCAATGGCGCTTAAAAGATATGAAGTATGACTAACTAGAAAATACTGAAGATGTGTCAAATGCATAGGCTTCATTTTGATACAGGCGTAGAACTTGATATCTAAAAATCGTACTGCTATAGGCCTACACATTAAAAACAGGTCAATTTTTGAACAATTATTGCCCCTGTAGTCAGTTTGAAGTTTGTTTTTTTTTGTTCTAAGACACGAACAACTTACTCAAAATGGAGTTAGCCACATTAAAGCAGGCCTACCGTTTTAAGGTCATGGGAGAAGGATTATTATTATTATTAGCACCGCGTCTTACTACCCGTTCGGGTTATACGCTCTTACGCTAATGTATAATGGTAGGGTGATTGTGAGATGAAATGAAGGACCTACAGTTTAACGTGGAATCCGAACCACGGTGGAGGCCTGGCATTCCCCACATTCACAAGATAACTTGTCAGAGGTGAAGGAAGGGTTTGGAAATCAGATAAATCTGTGCCGGGACCGAGGATTGAACCCCGGCCGCCAACATAGAAGTCTGACACCTTACCCCTAGACCACCAGGTCATCGTGGGAGAAGGAAATGGAAGAAAGAGGGGCGCAACCCCTTACTCCCTTCACCAACATCTTCATATTCAGATAAATTGGATTTGTGGAGATAAAAAAATCAATATATAATGTACGTTAGTCGGTAAATGTATGGACGCTATTATGGTAGGGTTCCCAATGTCATAAAAAGTAATTATTGAGGTATCTTTAAAAAAAGTATTGAGGGTACGAGAGAAAGTAAAAAAGTATTGAGGGTACGAGAGAAAGTAAAAAAGTATTAAGGGTACGAGAGAAAGTAAAAACGTATTGAGGGTACGAGAGAAAGTAAAAAAAGTATTGAGGGTACGAGAGAAAGTAAAAAAGTATTGAGGGTACGAGATAAAGTAAAAAAGTATTGAGGTTACGAGAGAAATTAAAAAAGTATTGAGGGTACGAGAGAAAGTAAAAAAGTATTGAGGGTACGAAAGAAAGTAAAAAGTAGTGAGGGTACGAGAGAAAGTAAAAAAGACATTATTAGTCCTTGACGACCATTGTTGATATTTATTGTTGATATTTTGTTACGAACATTTCCTTTAAATTGCTAGTGTTTAAAAATGTTCTAGATAGCACCTTTTTTCCTGTCACTTGAAGGTTATAACCCATAAATTATTTTATCAGTGGCGCACCCAGGAAAGGGGACCACAAATATTTTGAAAACAAACCTAAATCATATGATTAATAACTAAACTATAGAGCACGGAAGATGTTTCGAATGCATAGCTACATTTTAAATCGAGACTTACGTCTTGATATTTAAAAGGTGTGCCACTACAGGTATTAAAAGTTCCCCTAAAATGTGGGAATATGGTAAGTTTATGGAGACTCCTATCCCTCCAACTCAAAATTTGATATTTATTCAATTTTTTTTCCTTGTTTATTGTTGAAACCATATTAAAATAAAGGAACAAAATGATCACTATTTTGAGTGGATTTTATATCTGTCAGATTTCCATGAAAATTAGACTGTACACACACGCCCGGCCCAGAATTAGTGCACAGTGTCAATAGCAAAAAGTGGCCGGCCTGACAGCCTAAATTTCACGTTTTGACACCGTAATCGTATTATCTGTGAACGAGGACCAAACTACTCACAAATTCTATACTATTAAGTGACCGCACCTGGCATTGAGCCAAGGTTTCTTAGACTTATAGTTTGCCTTTATAACAACTTCAGATCTACTTTGGTGGCCACACAGTATAAGGCGTCACGCTTGCAATAGCTTAGAATACCGATGGCTGGGAAATCGGGATTCGAATCCCGGTCGGGTGTACTGATTATGGTTTTTCCTAAATGGTTTTCCACTCCCCCTCAACGCAAATTTGAGTACACTTCCTCTAAATTAAACCTTCCTCACCTCTAACCCATTAGCGTAATTAGCACTTAAACGTATAACCTGAACGGGTAGTAAGCCACAGTGCTAAAAAAAATTTGAATTGTCATATATTATACGTGTTGACTTCATAATTCACTTGGATATATTTGAATTGGGTATTTAATGTGTAGTTAAAAATACATGAATCATATTTAAAATCGACTTACAAACTAACTAAATCAAAGAGAGTATTCTTAATACTTTATACACAGCCCTAGCACTTAGATATTGTATGTACTGATTGGATAGCATAACAAACACTCAAATAAATAGTACCAGGAATCTAACTAGGGTCCTTTAGACTTGTGGTGAAGCACTCTAATCACTCAGCCCAGAGAAGGATGATAGTTATAATGATTTGAATGACTGGCAAAGCCACAGGCGAAAGTATTGGCCACTCCATGAAATTGGGCCAATCCCCTTGCGGTATTTCCGCAGTCCTCTTGTCCTCGAAGATTCAACTAAAGTCTGATTTTCATAGAAAGGAACTTATCTGACTAATTACTAGATCTACTTTCACGTCAAGTCATCTCTTCTAAAACTGTCACTTTTGATCAAATAGCACTAGTTATCAGTGTTGTCAAAAAAAATGTATTTTCTGAAAGGCTGTTCCTACGAAAAGTGGAGTGTATAAGCTCGCGCGACTCCCACCAGATTCAGCGAGGATGACATTGCGCGGGGGTAATCATGCAGAGTGTAACCCGCGACATCCTGCACGTCAGCGGTTCGCCGGAACACATGCATTTACACTATTTTTAGAGGGCCTTACCGCCGAGGATGGGACGCATGGTTAGTGTGCTGGGCCGTGTCTTTACAGGTAGGACACGGTTCAAACTATCTAACTTTGAACGATGGTCAAAATTCTACTACTAATTTTTTTTAACAAACTTTACGATTGTTTAGTAACTAGTAGAAGTATTCGGCTTCGCCCGGGATATCCACGCAATGCATTGCATGGTTACCCCAGGTAACGCTTTTCTTTGCTTCATCAAACAGAAAAAAGAATAATTTTATTTCTTCCGGCACAGTTTTTAATAAATTAAAAAATCTAGTAACAAAATTAAAAATTCGGCTTTGAGGTGCAGAATATGCTTGTGCACAGGAACTTCTTATGTTTAAATTTCAGCCCTCTGAATGTGATAGATATCACGCAATTCTCATGACAGACAGACAAACTCTTAATTTTATTAATTAAGATAATGATTATAGTAGTCTACAGTCCAAATTTTATAAAAATAACTTTAGGTGACAGCTAGAAAAGTTACTAAATCTACTTTCAAGCATTCATAAGTCATGTCTTGAGATAATCAGCTGTCACTTTTGTTAGATGTTATCAATATTTATAAAATAATACTAATTCAATAGTAAAATTTTATCAATTTGGTCATACAAAATATGTGTGTAGGTTTTAAAAGGCTCGTCCTATGAAAATTGGACTTGACTATATTGTAATAAATGTAATACAACCAACTCGACCCTACATAAATAACGACTTAAAATTCCCGTCCCTTGGTTTGAGTATATAACCTCAAGTCTAAAATTCATGCTTGTAATCCTGGTGGGAGTGACTATTATACCTAACTTTCTATTTATATTCAAGCTCATTCTTCTATATATTTAGTAAATATCTATGTACTATCGCTAGGTGAGTTTAGTATTAGATGTTCTGTTCTAAATTTAATTTAAGTTATGCACTTATATAATATGTGTATTTAGAAACTGCAAGTTAAATAAAACAATATAATAGAAAATCACAATCTAAAATGAAGCTTTATTTCAAGAACGACTTTTTAACACCTCTCAAGACAGTAACAATAAATAATCCATGGGCTTTGAACCACTCGTGTATAAACCCTGATAAACCTTTATTTAAATTTACCGAACAGAAGTTAAACACAAGTCCTTTGATAGGTTCAGGAAAAGATCATTTGTCCGCTAATTATTATTATTATTGTGTTGATATTTTTTTGTGTGGAAAAAGTCGTTTACTTGTGATTTCGAAATTACTATTAACGATTTGGAAAATGTTCAAATTAAATATTTTATAAATAAGATATTTTGAATCGGATCTGAATTGTATATTTTGTATTGAAAATGTTTCAAATATAATTCAACGATATTTTTAATCGAATAGAAATCTATTAGACTAAATTATATGTTAACTATATATATTAATCGAGTTAAACAACACATTTAATGCCTGTTCTAGGTTAAATCTTCTATGAAAAATATATTAAAAAATTGTAGTTTTTTAAAAGCCCCACATGTCCCTGTTGACCGTCATTTACTTCTCACGGACGTCCTTCAATGAGGGAAGGGAGGAGGGGGGGGGGGGGGTTGAAGTGAGCTCTGATATGGTTGGTGCCGTTGTAAGTGTGTCGCTCGTATTTGAGCATATACAATGCAGAAATACGTTATAGTGAACCCTCCAAAACTCCCCCTGCTTCCAACGCTTGGGGTAAAGGGGGGACAACGCGCCCTCTAATATATTTAAGACTAGATCAATAGTACTAATAAACACAATCTAATTGCACCTTTAATAATTGTTATATGAGGCTCTTTCCAAACCTATCCTACTACAATTTACTGTTGTTTTAAGAGAAAACCGGAAGCCCATTATTATTTTATTTTACCATGAGGGATTGCACATTTCCCTAACGCAACCCGGCAGCGATGGCCTGAATTGAAGGTGATCTTCAGAACATCCGTTGCTAGAATGTTGAGCTAGAAATAGCCCTCGACTTCACTTGCAATAATAAACTGACCAAGCGATGGAGCAGGCGCGACAAGCATTTTCCGCAACAGGCCATTTTGTTTTCTCTCTCTACGTCGTCACGGGGCACACGCCTTCACGGCGCCTGCAAGATGCCCCAGGGAGGATGACTAGAGGATTAGGGGTCCCTGCTTAGATCCCTGGAGATTAACAGGGCTTTACCCAGAAATATATTTGTGTATAAATTATCACCACCAATACTTTCGGGTGTGGATTGTCACCCTATAGGAGTCAAACACAAATCCCCTCAGATGTAAGCTAATCAATAAGACTGATGCCTTCCTGCTCTTATTCAGTAGTTTCAAACCAGGGCCGTAGCTGGGGGGGGGGGGGGGGGCAGCCACCCTGGGTGCCGAGCTGGAGGGGCGCCATCAAGATGTAGATTTAAAAAATATATAAAATGTAAGATTGGGAAATTTATTTAAACGCGTAGTTAAAAAGACGTATACAATTCTCCTTAAGGAATAAAAATGGGCCGGTTTCGACATACACACGTGGCACGTGCACTAATTCACACGCAAATCAACCAATAGAGTTATACAACTTTACAAACAATGCTAATCAAATAAATATCATCACAGTGTCACGGCAACGAACAAATTTTACATTTAAACTGTCACACGTTTATCAGCTAAAATTGAATTACGTTGAAAACGGGAAAAAAACAACAAGAGGCAGATAACATTGTCCAAACCAAGCATTATAAAAGACAGGGTTGGGTAAATAAAGTGGATCCTTCACCCACTGCACTACCACTACAACAAGGTATTGAAAGTTGGTCATCTCCATAAACACTTTGAGAAAATGAAAACTTTACTAAAGTAACTAAGAATGTAACTGGTAGTGTAATTGTACATTCAGAGGGCGCTACACCAAATCTTAACCAGTCCTTTCCAACATTTACTGCTTATGAAGATTTACAGGAATAGGATTTGGAAAATGATCCAACCAAAATTCAATAAATTGTAATAGTCCTACAACATTGTCTGATTTAAATGACCATGTGAGAAGGCTATTATTTGAACATGGTCCAGAACAAAATAAAACTGGTAATTTTATTCTATCAATTACTCCAGAAAAAATACGTTTTACAGGAAGTTGGTTTCATAAAAAACTTTTGAACGTATAAAGTGTAGAGCGAAATTGGCTAATTTACAGTGAAGAAAAAAATATATATTTACTGTTTTCCCTGCATGCTATTTGGAAAGCATTCTAATTCATGCTTGGAAAATCCAAAAGTAGGATTTTCTGACTGGGAAAAATTACACCCCCGAATTCCAGAGCATGAAACTTATTTATAGCACCTTGAATGCTATGTTACTTGGATTTTTTTTAAAAGATTAAATAGGGCAGTACAATTAATATCGAACTAAAGAAATGATCATAAAATAAAAAGAGAAAGGGCGGCACATTCCCAAAATTATTGTTGATTGCATTTTGTTTTGTGTGGTCAACAATTTGGCTTTTCGAGGTTCAAGTACAAATATACGCGAGGCCAATAATTGTAGATTTTTTTTAAACTTGAGAGTTTGTTTTTCATTATGATAAACAGCTAAAAGAGCATATTACCTTAGGCATAGAAAAAAAAGGAATTACAAATTACCTAGCTAGCTAGTTTTAAGTTTCAAGCCAGTTCTTTATTTGAAAAAAATCAGAATTTTTCAAAAGAAACCTCTCTTGACCTATTAAATATAATCCACAAAATGTCCATATCCACATCTTATCAAGATTATTTTTAACATTGCCAGTTACTAATGCGTATGGTGAACGAGGTTTTAGTAAACTGAAAATAATAAAAAATTACTTAAGGTCATCAACGGGTCAAGACAAGTTAACACACCTGGCAATTCTATCAATAGAAAACGATATTGCTTAAAATATTAATTGCAATGAAATAGTAAATGATTTTGCTGCTGTTAAAACTAGAAAGGTGTAAACTGTAAGCATAAAATAAATCTGTTGATTTTTTAAATAATGTTACTTTACATTTTTCATAAGTAATTGAGGTAGCAATTAATTATAAGCAAAAAGTATTCTACATTCAATTCAGACTATTTACAATTTTTTTCTTTACAACAACACCTATTTAAGATCATATAATCAGCACAGACTATTGAATAAGATTATCTATTTAATCTAATTTTTAATAAAGAAATATTAAGCTATAATAAATATAATTATAAAAAATCATTATTTTGTTATTATTTAATACAAACTAGCAAATTATAAACGGGAAATTAATTGCAAGCCACAATAATAATAGCAAGATTTTTGTTATACAGCTAAGTATTACATTTGCAACAGGTATACAATACAATCTGACACCATCACCTGCTCCAGTATGACTAGGTGGAAATGGGGTGGTTGGAGAGGGGGGGGAACGGGGGGGGGGGAGGTCCGCCAATTTTACTGTTTGCCCTGGGCGCCAATTCCTCTAGCTACGGCCCTGTTTCCAGCTAAGGGTTTGTGAACCCATTTGGAATCACGGTGTGTTTCGAGTGTGGTCACATAGCTTGTTGAGGTTATATACTTATATTTACTTTATTAATTTATTAGAATAACTATAGGAAGGTGTGAAATCAGAATGAATAGATATTTTAGCGGTTAAAATGATGGAGACTACTTGTTTTCCTTTGGTCACATTCGTGCACTCATTATATAATCAATATATAGTAGGCCCTAAATAAAACAAGTATCGGTTGGCTCGCAGGTTTAAGGTCACACTTTTTTGGTTTGATTTTTAGGTATAGTGACGTCAGGATTCAACTTTTGGCCGTACACTTCTACCTCCAACCAAATAAAGATACCTTTCCTCTAAAGTTTATCTACCTAACAACTGTAATTAAATTAGGATAGCCGTGGGTGCAGTGAAAAAATAATTTAAAAACATGATTTAAACGCTTTTAGGCGATCAAGATGTCGTGGTAGTCCCAGGGACAAATATTAGGTTCAAACCGTGAGGAAGGTTGAAAACATCTGCTCTAATATATTTAATTTATGATAGCCTACTATTCCTAGAATTTAAATACAATATAATGCGTATAAAGTTACCCTCACCCGGTGTACAGAGCTAATTTATGCAAATATAATATAATATAGAAACTATATTTAATATTGCCAAACAACTTTAAATGATTTTACAATCATTAGCAAACAAATATTGTAGTTGATATGTTTGTTAATAATAAGGGTATTTTTATGCTATTAATTATTTTCTCTCTTCCCAATATTACCTGTCAATGTATATTAGGTGAAATTGTCAACTCCCTTTTTCAATAGACCTATCCCTCCTTAAATATGTGTATGAGTAAGAATTTAAGTTTAATTTAAGCTCCCTTGCAATTTTTTAATGTACCAACTAGAACCCTTAAAATGTCTAGCACAATTTTGAGTTAAATATTATTCATAAAAATAAATTAAATAATCAAGGCATTTTATTTAAAGAAACACGTTAGAAAACGCGATCTCTTGACTCATATTAAAACTAATGACTTGGTTTTACTAATAGCTGTCGCCAAATGCATAGTTGTATTCTCTAACATAGGATTTTAAACTGAACAATAAATCAAAACACCTCATACAAAGTGAAGATAAATTAGGTTTTAATCCAAAGGCTAAAGTCAAAATTAAAAACACCTGAGGTATAGCCAGCCATATAACCTATAGATATCAAATTTGAATCAATTCAATAAAACTGTTTTGGATCTAGGCCCATACAGACAGATATTATGTTCTTCTCTTTATAACCTTTGAATTAATCTTTATTTTTCGTGAACCACATCTTACGAGACTGGAGTACCCGCATATTTACACTAAACGAATAGGGATGATGAAGGTAGAATTTATGAGAATGTGCCGGCACTTGCGCGACGGGAGAGTAGAAAGCTATTTAGGACAAACCACCCTCTGTTTTATCAGCCGTCACCGGAAATCCAAACTAGACGAGCCCAATATATTTAGACCACGTGACCTACTTCAGTGGTTGAATGGTCTAAGCCGGCGTAGTTCTCTCAATGACTGAATTGCCGATACTGGGGAGATCGGGGCTCGAATCCCGGTTGGTTGTAGTGAGGTTTTTTTTTCTTTTCAAAATTGTTTCCCAATCCTCTTCCACTCAAACTCAGCTAAATTTCTTTTAAATTCTACCTTCCCCAACCCTATTAGTATGAATAGGAGTTTAGGCCGGACGGATAGTGAGACGTGAAACGCGTGGGACTTGTAAGGATGTGTTGTATGGATAAGACGTGCATATTGAAGATGTAATGTTTTAGGGGCTGCTGGTTTTGGCCAAGCATTCCACTCATGAGAATTATGACGACACTCACCCAAGTTGTTGTCCAAGGGGCCGGGCGAGGTGGAGCTTTGGGTCTGTACTGTAGTTACAGTCTGTCGTACAGTGCTCATCCTGAAACAAACGCCGCTCCATAAATAGAGTAAACCCTATACGCATGGATTACTAACAACCTTAGCCAAGAAGTAATTCACCTGAATTAGCGAGGAGATAAGACGGAAAACCATAATAACAATCCCTATTGTTTTTAATATGTGCAAAGATAATGTGAAAATAATTAATGTATTTCCTTACACCACAATCTAAAGACAAAATAAAACATATGAATAATCCCTATGCACTAATTTTTTTATTAAGTTACTTAAAGAGTGTGCTCACAAAAACTATTCAATCATCGAACACATGGCCAAGGTGGTATTTAACTTAAATTATTTTAATATATTCAAACGTCAAATCATGGAATCTGCAGCTGTCAATTTTGTCAGATATAATCAATAGTTAAATAATAATGTAAAATTTTATCATTATTGGTCGCAAAATAGTTTTTACTAATTAAAATAAAATATCACCCCCCACCCCCTTTGTAATGATACTGATTTGGATCCCTTTCTTATATTTAAAAAGTCATGGATGAAGTATTTTTCTTTAAAATATTGTATGTAAAATATTCTTTAAATATTTCATCCATGGAGAATCACGCGCTTTTCAGAAATAATGTCAAAGGATTGCACCATTAAAGCTTTTTTTTTAAAAAGAAACACAGTAGTATTTACCAAAAAAGCTAGTGACGCTAGCTCCATCTACCCAATAGGAAGCTAGCCTTCACTACACCGGTTGCCAGGACCCTTTCAATAAATTGGTTTTGACACTGGTCGCGAGAGGTCCAAGGGGCAAGGGGTAGGTCATATATAAGCCGCTTGTGCGCATGAATACACACATTTCATCTGTTCCATTTCATCAGGTTAATAAGTTCATTTGCGAGGTTAAGAGTCATGACAATGACTCGGTACTCAAACAACAAATCAGCCCTTTCCCAGATGACATAGCTTGGCATAACTGTCAAGGTGGATATTCTGAGTTGGGCAACAGGGGAAACCCCGAATACACACAGTGCCGGTAGCATAAATATAGCAGTAGCAGTAATTCACAGTGCCAATACAAATTATTACAGTGAACACCATCACACAAGAACTTTGTAATCAAGGACAGTAATATTCAGTTCCGGTAAAAAATATAGTTGTAATATAACAGAAAAATCATCTGTGGTTCAACTAAACTGTATCATATAAAATTATATATTCAGTGCCGAAGATAAAATCACTTTAATAAATCGTGTGCAACATTAAAGATATTATTTATTTAATTAAAATATCACAACATATACCGTATCATAATAATTGACCTCGATCACGGGGCTATAAATACAATTATATCATTAAAATACCGTATCGCTTTAATTAGTGCTCGATCACGGGGCAATTATCAGCTAGTTAAACGGTATCACTTCAATCGGAGACATCGCCGACTCGTATCTCTTTAATTGGCTCCCAATCGCAGGGCATAATAATTCCGCATCGTAATGATTGGCGCTCGATCACGGGGCTATAAATACCAATTATCTCATAACACGATCCGTAACGTTTTAATCGACGCCCAACGGGACCAATTAATTCAATAACACTAGACCTTCACCTTCACCCTTTCTCAGAGCCTAACGTCACAGCTGCAGTCATTTCTTCTAAAGTAAGAAGCGTTGATTGCGTTTCCGCCAAGTAGCGTGGCCACAGGGTATTTATAGGGTGGAGGGAGAGGGGGGGGGGAATTGAGCCTCCATCTCCCCCTTTCTTGTCATATTTTTCGGATGTCCTTAGATGTACACAAATATTCATAGAAAATCAAATGAGTTGCAAACAGTAAGATGCAATCACGATTGAAATCTCTTCTTCTCATTTCTGTGGGAAAGGACATCGTGTGATGCTCATAGATGAAGCTTTAGTGGCGGGCACGAGAAAAAGATTTGGGTGGCACGCTGACATGAAAAAATAAACACTAAATACTTTTTCCAGCGGGGTATAATTTTTTCAGTCAATAATATTGATAGTCTTGCCATTCACATGTCCCAATGAGCTTTGCGAAGTCAGTCAACGTTTAAAATTGTATTGTTTGCAATTGAAGGCAACAAAATATGAACCGAACATAAATATCATAGCTATCAAAATCCAACATTTTAAAACTGTAATGGAAAATATTATGTATTTTTTTGAATTTAACATATTTATATAGGTATTTATTGTATTCCCCCCTACCCCCCCTGGAGGTGTTACTTTAAATGTTTTTACTTTAAGTTGATGACATTAATATTGTCACTCACTTTGACAATTTAATAGATGTTACTTATTTAGAACTAGTCATTATTAAAATAGTTAAAATAATTATTGTATTTGAGCTATTTATTACAGTTCATAAGATTCAACAAATTTAGATTTTTATATACTCATTAAAAACGTAGATAAGAGTTGGTACACTGGACTAGATCAAAATTCAGCTAGTCCTTTAGTAGCACACTGTCAGTGGCGTTTCTAGGCCAAGTTTTGGGGAGGGGGGGGGCGCAGGCTCCCCCAAATATGACCGGACATATTTTATATAATTACATACAATCAATGCCTTATTAATGTAGGTGATTTATATAATAGCATTACGCTACGGTACACTATTAGTTTATTAGTGTTTAATAGGTATGCTATGTGATTCCAGTAAATTTCAGTTGTCAGTCATGTTCTGTTTTCCTTTCACGTTCACACGATTCGTTTGGCGTACTATTTTGGTTTGCGGTCACAGCTCTGTTCGAAGCTCACGTTAATAACGTTTATATACAAAGAAAACAAATTATTTTGATGAATTTTTTCCCCTAAAAATACTTTAAAACTTGATCCTCAACCTAGTTTGCTTGAAAATGTGGCTAAATGGGCTAAGCTCAATCCAGAATTAGGGTGCAGGGGAGTCAGTGAATGTAGCCTATTGTGGACGTTAAGGCTACTTGAACGGACATTTACCTAGATAAAGTGTTTATATTAACGATGGTCCAATGCAACAACAAAAAATCTTATAAATGAAGTAAGATAAATAACAAAAAATTAAGTTTTAGCAGTAGCTGGTATTAAATATATAAATCCATAAAATATTCAGAGGTAAAAGATGCCGTGTTATGTTTTTTCTGTCACCATTTTAAACCTAGTCATAGCCAAGTTGATCCTACTTTTATAAAGAATGGTTATAGTAACAGGAAAAAAATTAGCGAAAAACATCATGCTGACAGTGAATGCTTTTGTTATCCATTAGAAAATGAAGTCGCTGTTTATTAGCTAAACAGATCGATATTATAGTTTCCATGCTAAGTAAGCACAAAACAGACATAAAACGCAATCGATCGGCCATAGCTACATTGGCATCAGTTGCCCTGGTATGCTCAAGACAAGATATTTCTCTTAGAGGCCATCGTGAGACTTTCGATTAAAATTATTATGCAGAAAACAAGGATAACTTTTTGGTGATTTTAAATCTCGTGGAAATAGAAACTGAGTATTTTAGAGATTGTTTAAATGGCTTGCTTAGGAATGCAACTTACTAATCAAAGCTGTCACAATATAAGCTTCTTGATGTATGAACCATTATAGTAACGACACATGTGGGGGAGGATGTTAAGAATTCAACAGTGGATTTGTTAAAGATGAAGCGAAATGAAGTGAGAGATGTAAGAAATTTAGAACAGATGTCCGTCTGCATTGTGTATGTAGAACAAACTGATATAGAAGAACATTTTATTGGTTTTGTTCATTTATCAGAATTAGATGCGAAGTCGTTTGCAAATAGAGTTTACGATCACCTTGTTACTGTAGGATTGAATCCTAGAAAATATGTTGAACAATCGTATGATGGTGCATCAGTGATGTCAGGCTGCATTAATGGAGTCAAAATCTTATTTCGACAAAAGGTGGATAATCTCCTTGTGTTTGCATTGGGATGCATATCGTTCACATTTTGCTGTGGTGTCTTTATTGTCAAGAGTGGGACATCGTAGGTGAAACATTTGGTTTATTATAGGTTATTTATGCCTTTCAATCCATCTCTGTTTTGCGTCACCAAAAGTTTATTGACACCCAAAGGGGTATTTTATCCTGGCAAGCAAGCATTGTAAATACATATTCAAGCGATACACGTTGGGTATGCAAATACAAGGTAGCTATTTACTTTGTCAAACGTTTTGCTTCAACTAAAACAACACTAGAAGGCTTGTCAAAATCGTCTAGTAATAAAGAAGCAGCAGAGGCCAGGAGACTACTAGACCGGTTTTGTAAATGCAATATTGTCTTTGTTTTGAAGACATTTTCTGAGCTTTTGGAACCAGTAACTGAGGCATCCATGCTATTTTAGCAAAATGTTTTGGTGTTTGGAGTAGCTCAAAGATTAATAAACGCAGTATTATAACTACACTGAAAAAGAAAAACGATTTGACAAATACTTCCATTTTATCTGAATGGCATCCCGTGAAAAAGTAAAAGACTATTTATTATATACCAGATGAATCAAAATCCAGGAAAACAGCACCGCGTTTAAAATTCATGGATGATTATATTATAACATCAGCCTTACCAGGAATATCAAGGGAATACAACACACCCACGGTTTAAAAAATGTAAAGCAAAATATATTTGAGATCATTGACAATATGGTATGTGAATTGAAACGTTGATTCACTAAGAATGACTTCGTAAGTGATGCAATAAGTGCTTGTCACCCTGCCAGCGAAATGTTTGTACATGAAAAATCTATTCAATCATTTGCTGAAAAACACATAGGATTTCTCCCGTATTTGTATACATTTCATTCAAAATTATTATGCATAGCTAAGAATAGCGTTGTCAATTAAAAATAGGATTTCTCCCGTATTTGTATACATTTCATTCAAAATTATTATGCATAGCTAAGAATAGCGTTGTCAATTAAAAACAATCACTTAAATCATTTTTAACGACCTAAAACTATTGAAGTTTTTCCTAGCCTTTGCCTACTTCTAAAACTCTTGTTAACGTTACCTGTTTCTTCAGAAGCTTGGGAAAAAAGTTTTTCAGACATGACAAAGGTTAAAATTTACATGATTGACAATAATGAGTCAAAGGCCATGTAGTCTTGCTATGCTGTCAATAGAAAGGGAGTTAATTGAACTACTAGTCCAGGATCTAACGAAAGTTTTACGAACATTTACTTGTATTGGAAATCGTAGAATCAATTTTTAAAATAACCCAACTTATAACCGATATTCAGAAACTATATTTTCTCTATATTCTATACGGTAAATAATTATGAAGGTATTTTACTTAAGAATTTCCATATCCTGACTGCTTGTCATTTAAATTTGCCTTGTATCCAGAGCCCGGATTTTGACGACCTTGAAATTGCCAAAAAATGACCTATAAAATGTCACTAAAAACTCTAAATACTGACTTTAAATTTTCAAAAAATGACCTAAAAAATTTCATTGAAATCCCATAATATATGATGTATTTATTACAAGAGTTAGGATTTACATTATACACGTAAGCAAAAATATCTCTCCTGATCTGTCCATTTCCAGTTTCTCCTCAGTGTGGACTCGTCTGGAATAGAATGACCCGTACGCAGTCCCAGGAAATTCTTTAGTTTAACAGTGCTCATTTTACACAGAGGTATGTTCGCAGATACCAGAAAATCACACAAATCTTTATAAAATGTGGAGAATTTTTGTTGATTCGTAAATGCATTTTGTGCCAGTAATAATATAGAGGTTTTCTTTTTATCGAAATTCTGGATACCACGGACATGTTTGTTGCGACTGGTATGCTGTTGAATGGTTAAATATTTTATCTAATGCCAGCCCACTTTCACTTCACATATTTTACAGAAAAGCATTTCACTCTCTGTAGAAAATATATCCTCTCCGAATTCAGTAATAATTTGCCTCAAATGACTTATTTTAGATGGTTTGGTTTAAGCCATTTTAAATACACATAAAATGATTGCAAGCGAATAAATATTACGTGCACTTTATAAATGAAAACTATGTATTTACAATTTTTGACAGCTAAAACCATGTGATTTACTTAGCATTGGAATACCTGCTTAAAAGCTATAGCTCCCCATCTCCCTGCAGCCCTTTCCAGATGTGGTCTAGTGAGTGAGTGACTCACCAGAAATGTAGAGACGGTACAAAATTAATTTGAACTTTAAAAATTGCTCTCTCCTCCTCCTGCAACACTTTACAACTTAGGTGTAGTGAAGGTCTCACCAGGAATGTGGATTCATTTGGACTCATACATTATCTTCTTCAGTCAACAAGTGTGTGGTAAAATATCAGATGCTTGAATACTCATATTTTTATCAAAACACCTATAATTCATATATACAACCTTTTAAAAAGTTATTTTCAAACCACTTTAAATTTTCTTACCAAAAAAATGCTTAAAAATGTCTTATTAAACAAAAAAATAAACAAAAATTACCTAAAAACCTAAAATGGAAAAAAATGACCTATAAACTATACATGTCTACAACTAGGGACTCATGAACAGAGTGTATGTACAAATGAGCATTGTCTTTGATGGGCAAAAAAAAGAAAAGATGATATGTCATCAAAATCTGGGCCCTGCTTATATATATTTCTCGTTAGCGCCATACATAATTAAGAGTACAAGTTAACTGTTTTAGGTGTATGGGATTATTTCATGTGAATGAAGGATCTATACACAGTGTACAGTATCAACAGATTGTTATCAATATGTATTTTAGGTCTGGGGAGTGCATTTTGTATTTATATGTCACATATAAACTTTAATTAACTACCGGTACATGCAGGAATTTGGCCCATCCCCTCCCCCAATTTCTTGGTCTAGAATCAACACTGGTCGGAAAAGTTTCGCCATCCCTTGGCTAATATAGATTATTATTTTATATTCCTAAAAAAGATTCGTTGAGTGTTTTATAAATAATATCATCAGCGTGAACAGTTGTTCTTACTAGTCTTTAATAGTTCTGATTTAACTATGAAATACACATCTATTATTTTTCTATTGTTTACTCTAATTTTGATATTTACATTACCTCATCATTTCAACTTGTAACAATACCAAAATGCATTTTATGAAATCATAAGAAAACATATTTAGTACAGACATCTCTTCAGCCACATAAATATACCAAATACGTATTATTTTGAATACAAATATTACTTTATGCTTCTTCCAATTCCCCCTTCATCCCACTTTAATAGATCATGAAAACCGTTAAAAATTCCTTTCATAGCTTCTGACTAGGGATTACCAACGTTTAAATATATTTATATATATCCCCCTCTCCCCCCCCCCCTTTTTTTTCCTCTCCTGAATCACAATCTGCTGCATACACCACTGTTATCCCGACTCTCCAAGCTTCCTCTTCATTCAACGTTACATTTAATCTGAACTACATCTCAAGGGAAAGGTGGTTGATGTTTTGTTATTTCTAGACTTGTATCCGATATTTTTTTTGTTTAAGATTCAACTCTCAACACTTATGTGGCGTTAGTTTATTTTCTGTGACGGGTGACACTGAATATAAACATTTGAGTTGGTTCGTAGCACGCGCCGGTTTGGTGCCATCATTTTGAATTAGCTGGAAAGGAAGGAAGTGTTTTTTCTTTATTTAGTTTGCAAGGAAAAAGGTATGCCATATAAATGTGTATGAAAACAAACAAATAAGCAGCTATTATACTTTCTAAAGAAAATTAATATCTTGGTCAAGCACAATAAATAAACGATTTTAGAGAAATGATAGTTTACTTTGTAGTAAGAATGCGTCGAGTAAACAATTCTTAATGTGTTTTTTTTAAATTGTAAGTTAAGATTTCAATTTATTTATTTTTGCACTGCGTCTTACTATCCTCATATTTCTGCTAACGGGGTTGGAATGAATAAGGTAGAATTAAGAAGGAAATGTACCCACATTTGCGTGGAGAGAACATGAAAAATTATTAGGAAAAAACTATCCTCAGAACATCCCAACAGGAATCCAGTCCTGACCTACCCGCTACCAGCAAACAAGACAAGACGTGACTGGCGCCTCTGATTGTACCCATGGGTGCGGGTTTTCAATTATTGTACGCTTTAAAAAAAACACTGCCCTACACCGTTCATCTCTTTCTTTAATTTATGTACCAAGTGAAACATAAATGGAAACCGTACCTGCACCAAAAGTCACGCTGTCTAAGACGTTAGGCTCGCAATATAACTAGACTGCCAATTATGGAGAGGTCAAGGTTCGATTCTCGGTCGGGTGCACTAAGGAGGTGCAGTGGTTTGTCACATGTAATTAATTGGTCGATGTCGTGCTTGCCATAGCGTCATATAATCGTACTTACCCATTACTTCATACAATGGAAATTAAATATAATTTAAGTTAATGGTCCCGCGAAATTTAGAGTCGTCCAATTCATTCCTCCGTGTACCGGCAGGTTTCAAGGTGTTCAAATAAGGCTCGCGAGTAAAACGTGACCGCACCTTTCGAAGAAAGAGTCGATCTTTGCGTAGGAACATCTGTCCTGTAAAACTAAGCTGGCGTTGTCCATAGCGTGCCAGAAAAACAACATTTCGACATCTTAGAACATTCTTACCTCGATGTTTTAAAGTTCCTAAAACTGACGTACGCTACATGTCAGTGTGGCTATGAGTTAACCAGTTTATCTGGCAGGTGGGTCTACGCATGGGATAAATAATTATTATACATCGCGGGTTTCAAAAGTTACTTAGTCTTCGTTTCGTCGTAAAGGTTCGGTAACACCGAAAAGGTCATTGTATCATAGCATTCACGTAACGAATGACCTAAAGCCAAAAACTTTAAATTTCAAAATCCTTGTTTCCTCCCCCTTTTTTTTCGTAAAACTTTATTCAAATTAGTTTGGTTTGAAATGAGTTTATTTACATAAGTTTAGTCAAATTTTCATTGAAAGAACCTTTTAAAAAATATAAACTTGTTTTACAGCTAAGATATATATAATTTTACTTTATTATTAATATTATTCTATAGATATTGATTATACCCATCAAAAGTGACAGCTGTAGATCACATGATTTGACGTATGAATACGTGTAAGTAGATCTAGCAGCATTTCAAAATGTCAGATGCTCTTTCTATGAAAATAGGTATATATTTAGGCCTATTTACATCCGCTATGCGCATATTCACACTTTTATGAAAAGGCATAGCGGGCTGCATAACAGTTGGGAACCCTGCCTTAGAACATTCGATCACTAAAGAGGGTTTTCATTTTATTGTGTTAGTCCCGAAAACAGGACGAAAACAAAGACCGTGTGAAAGCGTGTTGTATCTTTCGTTGTAGCCACTTCACCAGTTATTTTTATGATAGTTGACATCGTTGTTTCAGAACAATTTTCTCTTCAGAATTAAGTCCAAACTCACCACCCGTGTGTTTAGAGCACATTGTGTCGAGCCCTAAGCGCCCCATATATGCGCGTGTATCGTGTTAACTTGTTTCGTGTGACGCGTACCGCGAAGCTCGTCCTTCATACTTGCATAACATTGTACGCGTGCGACTAATAAAGCCGGGTCTACAGTAGCCCCACGGCTTCTTTGGTGCTGACAGTTCACAACTGACTTCTGACTGTCAGAAGTGACAGCTTCTAAACACATGTTTTTGCAGATCGTATGGTTCGGTATAGGGATATATACATTGGTCTGAAAACTTTTCAAAGCCGTCAGCTGTCAGCTGTGAGCTGTCAGTCCGCACCAAAGAAGCCTTGGGGCTACTGTACACACCCTTCTATCTTTCTCTTCGCCCTTCTATTTTGTTTCCCCATCTTCTCCCACGATATTACATACGGTACAGTCATACGTACACCCCGTTTACCCTGAAAGCGACCATTCTAACCTAGACGAATTAACTCCATGACCCTAGTTTTAAGCTGCGCCATAGTGGAATAATACAAGGTAAGACCTTTAAGAGTAAACGAAGGGTACATTGCTGACGTCATGTTTCACATCATCATTTTAAGTTCTACGTCTTAGTCATACAGAGGTCTAACCTTTCTCTCACTAGGACAAAATACTCATGTATTCGATAATTATGTGTGTCTGTGTGTGTTCCCTTTATGTAGGCTATATTATGAGCTTTCTTTTTAGCATTGTGTCTTAGTACCTATTCAGGTTATAGGCATAGGCCTATGTACAAATTACGCCGATGATTTAAAGATAAGGAAGGTTGAATCTAGAGGAAGTGTACCCACATTTGCGTAGAAGTAGAGGGAGAAACAATTTTGGAAAAACCACCCTCAGTATACCCGACTAGGATTCGAATACCCGGCTCCCTGTCATCGGTAGCCTAGTCTAACATGATATTGGCGTCTTAGACCATGCGGCCACCGAAGCATATGTGTTATATAACTTATGTTATTTTCAAGTTAAACACCTAGACACAACTACTATTGACCCTTTGAACTATTGAACACAAAATAACATTCTTGTGAGTAAGACTATGCCTATTTTTTTTTCAAATGCCTAACAAATTATTAGCTGGCCCGCTGAAGACGGGGAGGTCGGGGTTCGAATCCCGGTCGTTTCTACTGAGGTTTTCCCCCTGGATCGTTTCACACTCTCCCTTCACGCAAATGCAAGTATATAACGACTAAAATGTTTCCTTCCTCATCATTCTAATAAAATAAAATAAAAAAACAACAAATTATTAAGAAAACTGTTACGCCTATTTGAATTTGGGATATAATAAAAATAAAGATAGACTATTTTGATTATTAAGCTAAGTTTTTATTGGGTATTGTTAGGTTAAGCTCTATTGATGTAATATAAGTAATGATGAGTGAAGCTTGATTTACATGTTGGCTGAATATCAAGAGCAAAAGTAGTCCGAGTAGCGCAGCACTTGACACGCTAGCCTAAATGTTTTTTGGGCTCATGGTTATTTGCGATATAAACTAATAAACAGTTGGTTACCGACATGTTTTATTTCCTAGTGTATAAACAAATCTTTAAAATTAACAGCACAATGTATGTTTTCTAATGTTTGTGTTTTTCCATGAAACAAATCGAAACAGAACAATAAAAACACACGTGTTTTTTATTTAACGAGTTATTTATTTCATATCACCTTACAACAGTAAATGCAGTTGTCTGCTAGTATTTTATTTTATAGGAGTATGTGCACTGATTGAGTCAGTTGGTTTATGTGCATGCGTACTGATTGAGTAGGTCGATTTATGGGAATTCGTACTGATTGAGTAGGTCGATTTTTGGGAATTCGCACTGATTGAGTAGGTTGGTTTATGAGTGTGTGCACTGATTTCATCATTTAGTTTTGAAATTTGTTTAAATCTCTAAAGTTTATGCTACCACGCATTAAAAAAAAGGAAAGCTGAAGTTATTTTAAGTCGCGTTAAACCGACAACGTTCTTGTGATTGGTCAAATTCTTCATAGTATGTGTGTGTGTGTGTGTGTGTGTGTGTTTGTGTGTGTGTGTTGTGTGTGTGTGTGTGGTGTGTGTGTGTGTGTGTGTGTGTGTGTGTGTTGTGTGGTGTGTGGTGTGTGTGTGGTGTTGTGTGTGTGTGTGTGTGTGTGTGTGTTGTGTGTGTGTGTGTGTGTGGTGCCCTTCCCAAAGCTGTAGAGTTAGGCACAACCATAGCCTTAACCTATATCAACTATCCCATCCTCAACACGGTGCCCACGGCTTCTATGCCACCCACCAAGCTATTTGTGTGCACTGTGTGCCAATGACTAGCCCCTCCACCAGTTCATTTAATTTTAGGGCACACATGTGTTGCTTTCACATAATCTGAAGATAATGTTATTCCTCATCACCCAACACAGTGCTCGGCTGTCCACCTGAAGATGGTTTACTACCATGAATATCCTCCTACTCTCCCAACTATGCGGAACAAATGTCCACCTGAAGATGGTTTACTAGCAGGAATATCCTCCTACCCTTTCAACAGGGGTCCAAACGGAAAGAGGTACAAGTGCACTTTTCTTACTTATGAGATAAATGGCTTTAAAGCTGGTTAGTTATTGTAAATTCTGAGTAACATTTTTGTTTGGTGAGTATACTTAGGTGGAAAGCTGCACACTTTAGCTGTCTTTTCATGTAGTTGAAACCAATTTATATCATCTTTTTAGCATATCATACAATCCTTTAATCCCTTGCTTTCACTTATACCCTTCTGCCTCTAACATGTGCACTTGTACCCCTTTGCTCTGAAGGGTTTGTGCCAGTTAAGTTATGAAAGTACCGCATTTTATCACATGTTTATTGATACAAAAATATTTTAAGCACTTAAAAAGTAAGAAGTTTTACAGAAGTACAACAACTAAAGATGTTTGAAAAAATGTTCTTCTCAAAACTCTTGAAAATTATTATTGTCTCTTCTTTCTTAGCGAAACATAAAATAATGGGAACCCTAAGTTTATTCATTATGTGACGTCTCTATTCTGGATGATATTTTTTTCTACTCATCATAGTCTGAATGTAAAATGTTATGATCGCTATCCTCGATTTCGTCTTTTCTTTCATTCATGTTTCCTTGTCGTGTTGTGTCTTGTGCTCCTGTAGGTTGACTTCTTTTCCTTCTTTCTACTTCATGGGGCAGTGACTTGTAAAAATTGTGGTGAATTGGAGGAATGAATGGTAGCAGTTTCATTGGGTTCCTTAACTTTGGTAGTTAAATTTTTAATGGAGTTTCATAGAGTGAAGTTAGCTCAATGATGGGTGGTCTGCCAGAACTTTTCTTAAAATCAAGACGTTCAAAGAGCATTTCTTCATTTAAAGTATATTTGTAGAAGAGTGAGAATGGTGTGGACTTCTCAAAATGCAGCCATTGGATTTATCGGATACCAACTATGTTATTTTTCATGTGAGTCTTAATTGCCTGGAGTGATCGAAAGTCGTCGAATTCCATTTTTTCTACTTTGGATTTTCTGCTGGCTTTGGAAACCACTAAATACCAGTCATCAGGAACAAAAACATTACAACATTTCCTCTTTACCGTTTAGACGACAGCAAAATCCTGATCACACTCCATGAAGGAGTGTCCTGACATCAAGAATCGGTGATCTACCGATGCTACAGGAGTATTACTGACTACATAAGACCCAAATTGGGCAATATTTTTATTCTTATTTTGCCCACCTACATTTTCACTAAATGCATCTATATGGTTAACTGTAGGTGGAAGGTCTGTGATAAACCTCAGAAGGCAAGACATTAATTATCTCCTGAGAGCCTCTTGAACCCTCAGTTGCTGACCACATAAATATTTTGGCTTTTCAAGTCACAAGATCATGTACAGCAAAGTTATATACCCAAAGCTGACGCAAACAATTACACTTTACTGCATATCAACAGAGGTGATGGTAGTGTTTTATATCAAAAGCAATTTCAATACCACTTGGTGACTTGCTTACTAGCTCTCTGGCATATTTCTTGGTTGTTCTTGCTGAGTCAGCTTTACGTAAGTTAAGTTCTTTTAACGTGGCAATTTCTTTTATAGCCTTTTCCTCGGGTTGCATTTTTTATTGTGTTGTTTTATGTATCACATGTGGTGCATGAATCGCTGTAAGGTTTGAGGAAGCTTAGATTAAAACAAGTATTAAAAATCATCCTATAAGCATGAAATGTTACTGGTAGTTTTCCTTAAGTTTGACACGTCTCCAAATATAGCTCAAACATTTTGTTGACACTAAGTGAAGAATCCAGGTACTGTCTATAAGGATTGTTTTTCTTAGAGTAGTGAGACTTAAATTTAGGGAATGACTTGATATAATTTTTGACAAAATCAATCTGAGATAATGGCAGTTTGTTTGACAGAGAATGATAGCCTCTTTTATCAGTCTTTAAAATATCGATGGTAATTTTCTTCCTCAGAACATTAGTAAATCGTTTGTTATTTATGTCAAGCGTTCTTAAGAAAAATTCTTTACATACACTTTAACCTTTCAAAGTTATGCAACTGCTCATTGATTTTGAATACTGGGCGTTTGTGTTATGTCTTTTTTTGGTTCAGTTTTTCAATGCAAGAATTCATGAATGCTTTCTGCAGATCCCATGATCCGAGCTCCTAGGATTTCTCAAAAATGACTTTTCTGTCTTCGTCAGAGAAATTGTCATTACATTTATAACGGCATGCATGGACATAATCTTTAACTAACCTCTGTGCATGCAATTCCCCTCTTTTGCCCTGATATTGCTTCCCTGTATTTCGAAGTCTCTTTGCCTTTGTCCTCTTCCACTCTGCAACCTTTCGGAGTCTCTTCCTCGGCCGTTCATCTTGACTTCCACTTGCAGATTCTTCAGACTGTGAAGATTGAGACTCATAAGGGTGTAGTTGGTAGTCTTTGTCCCGGTCGTTGCCATAAGGATCCTCGACTGAAAATATCTTCTTAGCATGTGAATGTGTTGGTGATTCTAGCAAACTATTTAGGCCTACATACATTTCTTTATCTCAAGCCTCCAATATAATATTCTAGTATTTCAGTCTGAGGCTCAAAATTAAGTTTTAAACTGACTTTAGACCTAGCCTATGATATAATTTAAAATTTTCTTTTTCAAAATCACCTCCAAAGATAACAAATTTACAAGATTAGACGCTCTATAAATTATTTAAAATAAATTATGAAACGTACTTGCTTGTCTTATAATCTACAGAAACAAGTAATATGTTGTCATTGACCAGATCAGGTTGTTCTTGACAAACATGGCAGTTTAACAATAAAGGTTCTTTCACATTTAATAGGCCTGTGTGAGTTGCAAAGATTCCTAAATGGATCATTGTTCATTGTATAACGTCTTCACTCTGTTTTTCCAGTATATGCTGGTAGGTATATAACATAAAAATATTTTGATGTTCAACCTAAAACGTACTTGATGGGTTGAATTTTATCATATTAATATTAATAAAGATAAAATATATACTTACATTCACTGTGAGTAGATTCAGACATGGTTGTGTCTTGTTTCTAGATTATTTCTTATCTAGGGTTATTCAATGTTTATAATAAACCTTTGAATAGGAGCAAACTATCACAAACGAATACATAACATTAGCTCCACAAATAAAATAGTATTAATTGCAAAGAGATACAAGTGTGCTTATACCTTTTTGCTTGCAAGCAGATGAGGGTTTCTGCAAACAGTATAATTTCAAGTCACCAGAAAGCAGCACTGAGTAGGAATTTGGTTATATCCCTTTGCCATTATCTACTTTGGTGTATCTAGTTTGGATTTATGCACTTAACTCATTTTTCACTGAAATGTCACTTGTACCCCTTTCCTTTTAGGCCCCTCGAGAAGTGGTCTGATCAAATGCATTGCCAAAGACAAAACTGATTTTACAATATGATTAACACTAACAATCAATCGAATATCACCAGTTGATTAAACAGTTTCATAGAATTAGTAGCCTACGCTTCGAAGTATGACGCTATACTGAATACACCTACCTAGACCAGAATTGAATGGGCAAGTTTCATATGTGAAACAGGTTCATTCCATTCTGTTCTAGGTAGGTGCCATCTTGCATTTAAATGACTAGTTTTCCTGACCAGCTGTTGCCAAATACATACAATAGAGTAGTTATTTTTTTAACGAAATGATTTTAAACTGGATCAATAGCCCCAAATAATTTCTCATTTAAAGTGATAGTTTATTATTAGTTTTCTTTAGCACCACGCCTTACTATTTATTTGGGTTATACACCTCTGTACTAATTAAACAAACGGATTATGGATTAGGAAGATTTTAATTGAGAGAAAGTGCACTCGCATTTGCGTGTAAGTAGAGTGGAAAACCATTTCAGCAAAAACCAGTGCATCCAACCAGAAAGAACTCCGATCTCCCGTCTTTGGCAGTCTAGTCTAAGAGTAGCGCGTTAGACCTCGTGGCCACCGAAGCAGGAATGTTTCTGTTTACTTTCCAAATAAAAATAACATATTGTATCAAGTAGAGATGGGATGATACCAGCTTTTCGATTGTGATTCTCGATTTCGAGTCTTATCTTATGGAATATGCCTGAAATGAAGTAGGAACGGCCAAATTGGTTTATTTTAATAGAAACAAATATGGCTGCCGTGATAAGTAAACTTTATTTTTTATTTTTTTTTATTATGGAAATCTCAGTAAATATCTATTAAATATTAATTAGAATTTTAAAACATTTTTGCCTTTACAAATTATAGTCATGATTTTAATTTTGGCTTTAACATTCTGAAATAAACTTTACTTAAATTTATTGTTATTATTATTATTATTATTATTATTATTATTTATTATTATTTTGTGACAGTAAATTTGCAAAGCAATCGTAATATAGTTCTTAACACAGTTACAGGGTTGGTCTCTGTTTATATGAAAGTTTATTTGTGTTTTTCTTGAAAATATCATGTTACCACGGTAAATATGTTTACATATTGAAGCAAACCATCAATTTTTAGGTTTTCAAATCTAATTAATGATTTTATCAGTTTTACTATACAAATATATGGAATAATTAACGAAAAAATGCATTACAAATGACCTTTAATATCGGATATTCATTAATCTATTAATAAAGCGTTCACAATCATTTGCACGTATCTTTAGGAATCAAGGCAGCAAGAATCGAGGTATTTTCTCGATTTTCGAACCTCTCGATACCCTTAAAAATAGGTATCGAGGAATCGAATTTCCCATCTCTAGTATCAAGTAATATTTTTGTGTTCTTCTCTTTATATCTTTAATTTTTACTTTTCGTGAACCGCATCTTATGCTCCTGGGCTACTCGCATATTTACACTGAGTAGGAATGACCAAGGCAATATTTAGGAAAATGTACCTCGTTTTCTGAAAGGGAGAGTAGGAACATATTTATGGAAAACCACCAAGACGCGGTGCAAACTCTGCTGATAAATATTTTTTATTTACCATTTTCTTATTAATTGAAGTATTTGACGGCCAATAAAAAAAGAGTTACTAGATATAGTCTCACATATTCATGTGATATGAAGTTGGTATTTGTGATAGATGTTATAAATATTTATACATTAACACTATATTTTGTAAAAGTGGCAGAAAAACCTTGCTTTTCCCGGGGTAACACGCAATTAATTAAAATACTGTGTCTTCATTTTATTTCTTCTAACCCAGTTTTTTTATTCATTTTATTTCTTCTTGCGTATAACCCGAACGGGTAGTAAGACGCGGTGATAATAATAATAATCCTTCCAACTCAGTTATTTTAATAGATTTTTAAAAATAATTAAAATTCTAGCTTTGAGGTGCACAGGGGATCCTAATTTTTAAATTTCGATCCTCTTTGTATGGTGGATATTGTGCAATGCTAATGACGAACAGACAAACTCTTCATTTTAAAGATGATATCAATGTCAGCCGTAAAAACATGTTTGTATTTTCTAATAACTGCTCCAAATTTCCATTCATGATAAAAAAAATTATGGTGAAATGTATGTTTGTACATTGGAAATTTCCCCCACCCCCTCTCTCCCCTCTTAGTCTGTGAGGGTGTGGTAGTGTGAACCTGAGTCAGTGGCTGGCCCGACTTCAACTCCCGGTGCCAGCAAATGTGTCACGGTCTCACTCATCAAGCGAGCTAATGAGAGATGACTGTTGTCCGTTTAATTGGTTGATTAGTCAATCACAAGTTTAGGAAACTCTGGTTTGATTCCGTGAAGGTAGTGTGTGAAACCATTCAGGAAAAATCACTTCAACACATTCAGGCGGCGTTCGAACTCCAGCCTCCCCTTCACAGGCAAACCAGACTCAACTAGATTGACGTTTAGTCCAAGTCCCCACCGATGTGGATGGGTACGACTATATAATACGTCAACCTCCGATGGCGGCGATCCAATATTCATCCTAATTCTGGCCCCTCTCGCAAGTTTTTACATTTCTGTCTGTCAACGGTCAAACCTCCTCTTCTCTTCTTACTCTCTCTATGTTGACTCGTGATTCCTACTGATCTCTCTTGGAGCGGGCAGTGTGTTCAACGTGTTCATGTTACACTTTATTGAGTGTGTTTTAATTTAAATAACGAACGAGTTGTCTCGCCGTTTGCTAGAGTCCAACACCTTGGTTGGTAGGTAGGTCCTTCTCGGTAGCACGCTCTCTAGTGATCGTATGTAGAGTCCTGCCGGTATCGTACAAAGCAGTCCCACTTACAATGAATAATGATGTTAGGCGGAATGATCTTCCGTAACTCTCCGCTTGCACATGTCACGTCATAGTCAGAAACCTGTCCGCTTTACTTGCGTGGTTGTGGCATTCGTCGAGATTAATAACAGCAGTGCACCCTACCTATTCTTTTTAAAAAAAAAACTTTGACTTACACTGATTCTTGATACACTGCCGTGTAACGCTCCCATTTTTAGGAATAAATAACCGTGCGATACATAAATCCATTAACGCTATACTGAAAGGTGTCCAACCAAACTATAATTTAAAATTACTTGACTTTTCTAGGGTTTCCAGGGCCAATTTAAAACTTTTTCCCGTCCCTATACATTAATAAAAATATTTTATTAAGATCGCAACTTAAATTAATACTATTTTTGGACGCATGTACAATTTGAAATTGAATCACTCTACGATACGAAGGGGTTAAAAGATTTCATACCAAAACGATGGACCATTGGGTATCAGCGATCTAAGCTAAGATTTAAGTGAGATCATATTGAGACATTAAAATATCACTTTATACTAGTAAAGCTTAAAGTTGTTGTGAAACACATTATTTTTTAGTTTATTAATCCTATGCGCATGCGCATTACCATAGTTCAACTTTGGCTAAAAACTTACGGTAGAGAGGTGGAAAGACAATATGAAAATCACGTGTTGAATCTAAAAGTTGAGTTTGGTATACTCAACAGGGACAGCTGTGTTATTATTTTATTAGCACCGCGTCTTACTACCCGTTCGGGTTATACGCACTTACGCTAATGTGTAATGGTAGGGTGATTGTGAGATGAAATGAAGGACCTACAGTTTAACGTGGAATCCGAACCACGGTGGAGACCTGGCATTCCCCACATTCACAAGATGTCTTGTCAGAGGTGAAGGAAGGGTTTGGTAATCAGATAAATCTGTGCCGGGACCGAGGATTGAACCCCGGCCGCCAGCACAGAAGTCTGACACCTTACCCCTAGACCACCAGGTCACCTACGACAGCTGTGTTAAAAGAGTTTTGTGGTGAGTATTAAGTGAAGAAAAGTGTCGTTTTAATTATTGTGAGTAAAATTAGGGATTTTTGGTAAATATGTGCAAGTTATAGAAACTTGATAAAATTTCCTGACTGGTCCCTAGCCAAGCAACTCTCTAAATTCTCCAGGTTTTCCAGGCAACTTGGCACCCTTATAACATTTCTTTCCCTAATCATTAAATATTTCGGCTATATACTTTATTAATGACCTCGTGATAACAGCTATAAGGCATTCATGAGCTAAGTTTACCTGGATGACAGCTCGAAATGTTACTAGAAGTAATCTCTAATATATCAGTACGTCAACAGCTGACATCTATCACTTTGGATGACTGTAATGAAAACAGATGGTAATATATTAATGTGATAGTTAACCACAGTAATTTAGGCCAATATTATTTATATATTTATTTGAGGTCGGACACAAAGTTTATTTATAGTTTTATTCCCCTTAAAAAAATATTAACACCACTTTCACAAAAACTTCTAACGAACATCGCTTCAAAATGGCGAGTGACGAATCTATTGAGCTATGACCAAGGCATAGAAAATAGGTAAACAAACGGCGATGGAACTCGTCTATGCTTTATGTCGAGTAATTCCAGGTCAAACTCTTCGTTGCGGAACTTGCATACGCCCAAAAAAAAAACAATTATAAATGAAACAAATAACTTTTTACGGTAATAAATCCACATCATCCTTAGAAAACCAATGTTGCCAAATTCCCTCAATAACAATACTCAATAAGTCAACAATGAGTATATTTGAAATATTTTAGCTCCGCACATAGTCTACGCTTATCGATATTTTTGTGTCATTTCAAGGCGAGAAGGGGAGTTGACACTCCTTTTCCCCACCAACGAACAAAAAGATCCGTGATTCAAAATAATAATAATAATCTGGGGGCATCCATCCTTACCCTCTCGTTCACCAATCATGTATTTCTCCTTACAAAGATAATTTTATTTGTTTAAGATGGTACGGAAGAAAACGCTAGCTAAGGCTCGTATAAGTTTAGTTTTTAAGACAAAAATACTTTTTATGGCGAAAATAAATCAAATACTGCCTCTGTAGATACATTTAATTTAATTCTCCACGTATAGTAGGTAGGTAATCTAAACAGTTCTTGTATTTTGGTCATAGGGATCACGGCATTTGACCAGAAGATGTTTAGATGGGAAAAAAAAGTCATGTAAAAAACCACGCAATACCCATGATAAATGTTCAAAAATTCTTAATACATGTTTAGAAAACTAAACTTTTTTTTTATCAAGCAATATTTTAATTATTTTAGCTATAAAAGCTTTCTATCCGAAAAACCTTATTTCACGGCTTCTTCCATTCCAGTTTTAACAGATAACGCCCCGCTTTGGTGGCCGCATAATCTAAAGCGCTACACTCGCAGTAGAATAGGCTGCTGACGACGGGAAGATTCAGGTTCAAATCTTGGTCGGGTGTTCTTAGGGCGATTTTTCCAAAATAGTTTCCACACTCCTTCCACGCAAATGAGGGTACACGTCTTATAAATCTAATCTCTCTAATCCCTAAAACCATTAGCGTAATTAGTTTATGAGCGTATAACCCGGATGAGTAGTAAGATGCGGTGCTAAAAAGATTAAGCTTTGTCCAACAACCCGGACCATCCTGCTCAGTCATAGAATCTTTATAGCGTCAAGAATAATAACAATCTATAAAGCCGTTTGTTGTTTTCCTTGTTATTAACGTGCAAGTTGGCACAGCGGACTGGGAGTATTTTCAGAGTTTGACATCATCGTTTTCCTTGGCTACAACACAATTCGTGATCCTGCTGACTTTTCGAAATGACTTACTACTCCCCCACATCAGTCTTCAGTATAATTCTGGTAGGAACAAACTCAAAAAATACTTTTTTTTTGCAGTCAAAATTGATAGCCTTTTATCATATCATTAGTGTTATTTTATAGTTATTGATAATATCTGTCAAAAGTGACAGTTGTAGATCATATGACTTGACTTATAAATACGTGAAAGTAGAATGTAGATCTACTAGATTTTATAGCTATGAGATAAGCTCTTTCAATGAAAATTGGACTTTAACAGGGTTGGTCAGGCAAAAAAAAAAATTTTTTTTTTAACAGCAGCTATAAAAACTACTGTCGTGTTCCACTATGAGCACGCATGCCATAGGTTTGCCAGTCCTACCCTAGACCATGTGATCATCGCAGCGGGTAATTGTATCAGTGGGCCCTATCGTACGCTTCAATACTTGTAACTTAAATGATGTAATCTAAAGGATCAAGGTAAGGTTGAATTTTGAGATCAAAAGGAACAAAAATTCAGTTTAAGATAAAGCTAACCGGACACTATTTGGCAAGTTTTGGCCGGCATTGACAAATATGAGCAATGACCTTGGGGTCGGACCAGCTTTGGATGAGAAACTACAGTGTGAAAAAAAAAAAAAGCTCTACCTGGCCTTCTGAGCTAGATTTAATGACGTTATTACGCTTGTTGTCAGCTAGTGATCACTATACAAACCAACACTTTCATTCGGTCGGTAGCCGTTCTCACATAGAAGTCTACCACAAGTATAGGGTTCGACTATAGATGGTACTACGAATACACATATATATTAATTACTGTTTGTATATCTCACGGGCTAGTCCTGCTATCCAGTTAATAAAAGTCGTAAGCTAGTATAATGTATTTAGAGATTGCTAGCAAATTTACTATTATTATTATTATTATTATTATTATTATTATTATTTCAACTGTGAAATCTAGTCGGCTCCCGTTTGCTAAGGTATGCACGCTGTGTTTGTTTTGGAATGAATTATGCTAATATTCAAGTGGCCAACACACTAGTGCCAGATTGGAAAATCAAACACCTCACACGATTAGGCCAGCCAGATTAAGCACGTCTTCGAAGAAGACCCTATTCCGAATTAACGAAAACGTTTATCAAGCTTAGTTGTTGTTTTTCTTACTGAGGCACGGACTTGTCAGAATGTGGCGAGGTGTATCCAATATTACCACTAGTGACAGTTTAAAACGAGAGACAATATTTATTTAAAACAGCCAATTTATATTTACTATCGATCACCAAACTCAAAATGGAACGCAAACGAGACAGGATACAAAACTTGTTGGGAGCCCTGAACAGCGCACTGAGACGCGCTATATCATGGCATGGCAGTTTGACACCACTTTGGTGCTTGGTTACATAGTACAGATACAAGTGTGAGACTGAGCTACGAGCACAATAAAGCTCTTCCATCCCCTACTGCAACTTACTTTGTGTCCATGATAGGGGTCAGGGGGTTAATGCCGGGATCACGATCAACTTAACGTAACGTTCACTTAAAGTTAACTTAACTTATGTGTGATCACGATTCACTTAACTTAACGTAACAACTCGAGCCAAAACATATGCATTCTCGAGTATGATCTGTGGTTTTGTACTATTTGTAAAGTGATGATCTGTGAATGTTTACAGTTTTCAATCAATATAATCAATATATATTAATAAACTTTTTTGATAAATTTAGTTCCCTATTTTAGTTTAATATTTTGTTTCAATGTCTGATCACTAAAACTTACGCTAAAGACTAAACATTGGTCATAATACCAACAAATGAATTACTAAATAGCCCTGTTGACGTCACTCGCATAATGATTGGCTGGCTAGATCACGTGATACCCTTCAAGTAACGTAAAGTAAAGTAAAAGACCTCCCAAGACATCTCTTACTTTAAGTTAACTGCAAGTCAACGTTAAGTTAAGTGCATCGTGATCGCTTCCATTTAAACACACGAGGAGGTCATTTACGTTAAGTTACGTTAGTAAGTTAACGTTAAGTTGATCGTGATCCCGGAATCAAACAATCTCCCCTCAATTTAGTTATTCATTCTTGCTTACATTAATTTCTTTATCAATTATTTTATTGATTAACAAACAATTACCACGCTTTATTATAGTATATTTTGTTTGATTTAATCATTCTTAATTTTTAGATTTAAAAAGTAAAACCAGACACTGTTTGAACATGAAATAATTGGTACACACATTCGCACAAACATTCTTGTGCGTAATGGCTTTGAAGATAATTTCCAAAAATAGGTTTTGTGTAACTAACCTTATATGTTTCTAAAACAAACAATCATCTTGTTAATCACAAAATCACTTTATAAATACATTTTAACAAATTGTTCAAATATTTTTTAACCAAAATTTAATTCTCATAACTAAATTATTTGTAAACTATCCTAAAATTATTTGTTATTTTTAAAAATAAAAACGTATTCTTATTTATCATGAAAAACTATTCCTTGATTCCCATTTTGAATCCAATTTTCAAGGTCAATTTCCAAAAATTCAAATTTTCTATATATTGTCATAAATAAGATACCCTTGGACTAATTAATTTTAAATAAATAAAGCCACATTATTATTGATAATGTAAAATAGTCTCACGATACCAATTTTTGAACCAAAACGATAAAGCCATTTTGTTTTAAATATTCAAATAAATTTTTGTTTTGAGGAAGCAACCCAAAACATAATTATACCCCCAAAAACCATTATACACAGATTTATTGGTCTTGTTCATGTCAAACACTCCCTATATATATACATTTTAAGCAAAATCATTATAGCCATTTTTTAAAAATTCAACAGCAAACGATCCTTTATCGAATCATGTAAAGTCATGTCAAAAACCTCTAAAATACCCATTTGATATAAAGTCACCAGTAAACTACCCTTAAATGAGTTCCTACCCCAAAAACAACTATTGTATACATTGTTAATTTGTCATGTCAAACATTCCTAAGATATCCATTTGGAACCAGTCGGTAGAACCATTTGTAAAATATTTCAAGTTTTTGTAAAATCAGTCATCAGTAAACTACCCTTCATCGAATTTTTGCCCAAAAACCAAATATGCAGTGCTACTTGTCAAGTGAATCAAATCCTAGATACGCATTTTAAACAAAATCGTTAGTGCCATTAAAAAAAGTATTCATCACTACCTTTAATTGAAGGGCTAGGGTAAAGAAAACCATTTTAGATCTGTGGCCAGGGACAGACAAACAGACATAATGGGATGAACAGAAGTGTAAAATCCACCTTTTTGTGTTCGTGTTCACATAAAACGTAAATATTTGTCATAATTTCTAGATCGATTTTTTTCACGATCACAATACTTTCTCTTAATATGAGAAAGTATAAAAGATTATTCAATTGTTTTGTTTATTTTAACTTTTGACAAAGGGAGTGAAGGTGTTTATTGGTGTAGAGGTACTGTACATGGTTACATTTTTTCAAAAAGATCACATCTCGCTACTGTTGTCGCATAGAAACATCTATCATTGGAACCTTGCGCAGATGGAGTCAAGGTGGATACAAATTGGATACAGGCCGGATCGTGGATGAAAGGATAGAACTACGGATAGAATTTAACCTAACTAATTTGTTTTAGGTATATTATTTTATTGTTTTATCATGGCAGTGCAAAATAAACCAGCAGAAAACCAAGCTAAAGTGCCAACATGTAATAATTATATTTGCTGGTACTGTGAGCGTTGCGTGATTAAAGATGATAATAATAAAAACACAACGTATTTATGTTCATCCAACAATATTGTTCAAAATCTTATGTCATGTCAATAATCGAATACAACTAGTGTTAATTTCATGGGTTATAGTGTACATTTAAATTACTATGCAATAAATATTTGTGTCCTTGGTATGAGTTTTATTAAATACTGCCAGAAGTATCCGGCGTTACAACACTTTTCTTTGTTTCAAACAAACAGAAAAAATCTCTTCATTTATGTCTTTTGATCCATTTTTCAATGCATTAAAAAAAATCTAATCAAAAATTAAAAATTCTAACTTCGAGGCGCACATGTTTGTTCACAGACACTACTGATTTTAAAAGGTCAGCCTTTGCTTGCAGTAGATGCTCATGACAGACAGAAAAACAAACAATCCATTTTATGAATATAGATTATAATATCTGGGGATGAAGATATCAGACGAGAGTTGTGGATACGGATCAATGCGTGGTGGATGCAAATGTGTCAGGGTGATCTCACCCAGTCGAGTGTGTCAACCTACCAAAAACCTAAACCAACCCGTTCGCCGACGTGTCGTTGAGGACGGGCGGGACAGGTCATTGTGGTCTGAGGTTGATACATAATCAACGCTGTCATTACTATGTGTCGTAAAAGTGTCCAGAGCCTGTTAGTGACCATAGGGTTCGTTTTAGTTGTGTGGGAAGTGATGCCATTCAAACCATGGCCTACTTTCGATCCTTTGCTCGCTTGCTGTGTGGGGAGAGTGACGCGTCCGTCCGTAAATACCGGTTATATCTCTCTCTTTCTGACCTCTCTGCTTTGGAGGGGGTGTTGCCGCTCGCTGGGCGTGCACTTTTCAAATGTATTTTAGCACCACATCTTATTACCCATTTGGGTTGTTATGTACTAATTACACTAATGAGTAAAGAATGAGAAAGGTTGAATTTACAGGAAGTGTATCATCATTTACGTGGAAGGATAGTAGAAAACTATTTAGGAGAAACCCAATAAAACCAAACGACATTCAAACCCAGAGCTCCCTTCTCCAGTAAACCAGACACACAGCGTGCCTACAGGTTGTGGGCATAACCATTATTATTATTATTATTATTTAGCACCAAGTCTTGCTATCCATTCGGGTTATACGCTTAAGTACTAATTACGCTAATATATTAGGAATTAGGAAGGTTGAATTTAGAGGAAATTAATCCGCGTTTGCGTGGAGGGAGCATGGAAAACCATTTAGGAAAAACCACCCCCAGTTTGCCCGACCGAGATTCGAACCTCAATTTCCCCGTCCTCGGCAGTCTGGATCAACACGAAACTAGTGGTTAGTCAACTACACCACCGAGGCCGGTTATAACCAGTATAACAATCCTTATCTTAACATCTACTGCAGCCTGTTAAGAAAAATAATATATATTTACTAGAGTCAGGCTTTATCTATGTGACTTAACCTTCGCCTTAAATATTTGAGGTGTGAACAATTTGCGTCAAATTTCGTTGAAAATGAGTTAACTCTATCTTCTCATGATTAAAAAAAAATATGAATCTTAAAAAGTTAAGCTCGACAGCTCTATAAAACATATTTATACCTTTGACCTTTCCTTTGACGTGGGCCCTATTGCAAATAACAAACCACTTACTCGAATCACACACACACCTGCTTGGGTGGTCGTATGGTCTAAGACGGCACTCCCGTAATCGACTAGACTGCCGATGGTGGGGAGATCAGGGTTCCGAATCCCAGTTGGATGTACTGAAGGTAGTTTTCTTAAATATTTTTCCAGTAACGCCCCAGGTAATACAATTCCTATAAATTTAACATGCCTCATCCTTAACTCATTAGCGTAATTAGTACAGATGTGTACAAGCAAGACAGGTAGTAAGATGCGTTGCTACAGAAACCACACACACACACGACAGTTATGAACAACTGCAGCGTTCCGATAAGTGGCCACCCAATACAAAGTGCATAGGCCTGCTGGTTCTTTTTTTGTGCCGAGTTTAATTTTCACAGGATAATCTTATCTGAAACTAGAAACGTTAAAATATCTACTTTCATGGATTAATACGACAAGTAATTTGATCTTTTGGTGTCATTTGTTACAAAACATATTACTAACTATAACATAATACAAAAAAAAGGTAAAATGTTATCGTTGTTGACTGAAAAAAAAAGTGTTTTTTCTCTAAGTCAATAAATATAAGCTAAATTGTACGGTGCACCGCACAAACTATCTCTATCTCTTATCTAACTCAAAGCTAGTAAAATTTGTTAAACGATATAATATACATTGTTGCAGAAACACTCCACCAAAGAGCATAAATAAAATAATATACACTTTTACAGAAACATTAAGGAGAGAGGAACCTCTTTGTCCACCAAAAAAGCGTAGTAATCAATTTCAAATTTCAAAGTCTTCCGTAAAAATATATAACTTATTTGCTTGTAGCTCAGAAATAATTGGTTTTTATAAAAATATATTTCAGATAAAAGATGTTTTAATAGTACTACAACTGTATAATAAGTTATCTCGTATCTCAAATAGTTATGGAGATACGATCAAAATTGGAAATTTCTAGTTATATGAAGTATCCTCAGAGTAATTTTCATGGGAAAACGAGTATTTACATTTTGTTTGTAATGTTAAACAGTGCCTAAATACAAAATTTAATCAAACTTGTTAAGACAAATTTTGAGAAACGTTAGTTGCCCCCCCCCCTCCCCCCCCCCTCTTTTTGCCCTTCAGTAAACTATCCTTAAGCTTAGGGTTAGATATCTAATTTTTAATAAAATACTCGAGGGGACCTTATGAAAACTCATACATCAAGTTTTAGTACAATCGATAAAATGATTAAAACTTTAGCCCGAGGTACAGACAGGCAGACAGACAACAGACAGACGGCATCGCGTAAACATGTTTTTTTGTTTCAGGGGGTCATAGAACGTAGACATATTTATCAATATCTCGAGCTAGATTTTTTTTACGATCACAGTACTTCTCTATCCAAGAGGTCGAAATAAAGTAAAAATGACACGATCGTGCTAAAAAGGCCATCTATATAATTATCGACGTAGAAAATGGAAAAATGGAAAACTCTCCTTCAAAGACTCGTTTGTTCTTCTAGAGCAAGCTATGCCCATATATGAGCGTAGGCTGTGTTAATTTACAAGTAGATTCCTTTAACTTGAAATGTGTGTGTGTGTGTGTTTGTGGGACGTTTGGTTCGTTTTTATAGCCGAGAAGTTGTCGGCCTTGACGGGGAAACCTTTTACAACTATTGTTACTACTGTTTTAGCGAGACTTGCACACTGCAAAACTCGTTCTATGGTACACTGCAATCCACAAGAGTTGTATTACCAACTGTGTCTGTGGTTGGGTCTACTATAGAGCAAGATGTTCAGCGATGTTCAGCGACCGGTTAATGGTTAAAATACACTAACATTGGGCACGCAACCAAGAAGAGGACCCTGGAGGTCAAAGATTCCCCCACCTCCTACCCCCATCCAAGTAATACTACAATCATTAACCGCACCGGTGGTCATACCATTTAAGGCGTCAAGATCATAATAAGACTGGATTTAGAGCTATGGGGAAGTCATGGTTCAAACCTCGGTCAGATGGATGAGTTTTTTTTTCTAATTTGATTTATCCCTTTTTTTATCATTCATTCTCCACCCTAATGTGGATGCATTTCCTCTGTGTTACCATACTTCTATATATATATATATATCTTACTAATATTATAAATGCGAAAGTTTGTGTGTTTGGCTGTTTGTTGCTCAATCACGCCAAAACCGCTGAACGGATTCGAATGAAACTTTGTACGTTGGTAGAATATGTCCTGGAATAGCATATAGGACTATTCCCAACCTTTGATTTTAAATAATAATAAATATATTATTATAATGTGATTGAAACGATGTTATTTAAGAATTTGTGATTTGATATTTTGTAACTAAAGTAAATAGTAATTAGTGTAACGTAGTTTCATATTAATAAATAATAAATATGATGTAATTTTAGCTATATAGTTAGAAAAAAAATTCATTTATTTATCTTAATAATTATGAAGGTAAAAAAAATATAATTGATAACTTAAATAATATATATTTATTTAATTACGAAATATTTAAAAGTGAAAATTAAAATATAGCAAAATTATTTAAAGCTAGAACTGAGAAAAACGCATAGATATTTGAAAAAAATAAAGTTTGATTTATGATCAAAACAGTTTAGTTAAAATTAAAAGATTTTAGCAATTATTGCGGGCGAAGCCGCGACGGGTAATAGCTAGTATATTTATAATAATCGACTTTAATGGCGAAGCTAATCGTATGAAAAGCCGTTAATAACCTTTTTGTTCCTGCTTCGGAGCTGCATGATCTTAGGCGTTACTCTCGTGTTAGACTATACTGCCGATGGCACGAAGATCCGGGTTCGAATCTTGGTTGGGTGTACCGAGGGTGGTTTATCCAAAATGGTTTTCTACGAAAATGTGGGTACAGTTTCCTCTGAGTTCAATCTTACTCATCCCTCCCTTCTTAGAGTGATTTGGTTAATAAAGCAAAGCCTGTACAGATATTAAGACAAGATGCTAAATTAAAAATAGCATTATATTGAACGTTTTTATAGTAAAAAATACATTTAATTAAATTTAAAAGCACTTTTACACAACATTAAATAAAAACCATGTGATAGGTATCCCGCATAAGTGAACACGTGAACTAAACGCCATGCTTTTTAGTCCCGGTTTGCTGAAGTTCAGGCTTTGAATCTTCCACTGGATGTTTTACTAGACTGATTTCACACTCATCTATCATGCAGATACGGGTACATTTTAAAAATAAATTCTTAGTTCCTAATTGAATGTGGATAGCCCGGGCAGGCAATTCGACGGAAAAAAAGATTAATTATTACTTTATTTCGAGACTAGAGATGAAGGAGACGGCTGTGGGGAAATACATCCGCGTTAGCGTGAAGAGAGAATAGGAAACAAAAAGTGAAATAGCGTGCTACTACCATGAACATTCCAGTCAACGGTGAACAAAATTAATAAGGTTCGTTAGCATGATTGTTAAGGTTAGTATGTTTGCAGTGTGTATGTATATAATTGGCTTGGTATATTAAAAATTGCTTCAGCAGTTACTTTTATTTTAATTTCCTACGTATAGTTTTATCGTAACATCTATTTTATATTTGCTATCGGCATCGTGGAATTTTAACAGGACTTTTTATCGTCATTTAAAAAGTTTTGTTCAAATGTTATAAAAAAATACTTAATGTTCGTATTATTATGTGTAAAAATGTTTTATTTATTTTAGTCAAAAATTCTTTTTGCTACAAAAACTGTAAAACTATTAACCTTAGCTCGCAATCGCTTCGCTCAGACACAGCTGTGCTTTATAGTGTAATATTTTGGACTATAGGAATGTTTATAATTATATTTATTTCATTTCAACTGCGAACATTATCTAAGAAAATTATTTCATATTTGGTACAATATTGAGATGACTTGAAAATTCCGTGAAATGTCCGTGGAATCCACTTTAAAACATAAAGCGCTCGAGGGGCCCCTGACGTATTCAAATAATGTCGTGACGTCATCGTTGCCATTTCCAAGGTCACACATAATTAATCCACTTCAATGTACTGCAACTCTAATTATGCCACCAAGGCTAATTGAAATTGTACTCAAGACCTGACCGTGGCCTAGCGGGAAGAGAGTAGGCCTTTCAGAGGAACTCGGTTCGAACACACCACTTTTGTTATTAGCACATTCAACACTAAAGTTATTAACGACTTATAAATTGTGAAGGGTAGCTTAGAGTAAACGCCCCCATATTAGCGTGGAAATGGGAATGGGAACGCCACAATGATAAATTGCATTAGGGAAACAAACTTCATTGCACAAAGTTAATAATATAACCTCAACTAACTAGAAACTTAGTTTATTGCATGCTTGGGATTAGATAAAATTACAAATGCTAAAAAATATATATGGCTAAGTGGCTCACAGACATGATTAAATAATATTAATTCTAATATGACAAAACTAGTTTTTTGATACCATCTTAATAAGTAAGCCTAAAGTATAATATGTTATTTTAAGAGAATACAGTCGATGAAATGTAATATTATATTTATCATATTTTTATTCTATTACATGTAGCCCATATATGTAAAGTACCAGCTGAGAGCACTTTATTCCTAGTTTTTTTTAATGAATCTGTACTCCTTAAATACATCATTATATATATAACCTTTACCATAACTAGAAATTGATTTCGTTCAATGAGAATGTGGAGTTTACGCAGTAAATAGTGTCACTTTACCCCCGATTGTATTAGAAACTGTTTTAATTCATCTCCTTTTCCTTTATTGATAACATTCCATTTCAACCCTGCTTCACATTCAAAAATATTATTGGTTTCCTAATTGTACTACTAATTTGAATTGTTCCGACTTCAAAGGAGGTCAAGGTTTGAATCTCGACCGGAAGCATTAGGGATGGTTTTTCTACAGTTGATGTATCGCTTCATCCCTTTTCAACACTAGTGCAAGTATAGCGCCTAGAAACAACCTTTCTCCCTTAAATCAATCCGTTTTTAACCATGTTTTTTTGTAGTATTAATACCATCCGTTATAGAGGACATTAAACTACACTGATGGGTCAGGGATGAATAAGGTAAAGTTTGGAGGAAATGTACCTGCTATTGTTGAGGGAATGGAAAACCATTTAGAAAGAAACAACACACTCAGTGCGCCCGGCAAGGATTCAAACCCACAACCTCTTCATTAGCAGTACAGCAGACAGAACTGACGGACTCTCTTGTCCGGGGCGGCTAAAAGGGAAAGTGTGTGTTGTTTATAGAGCGGTTTGTTGTTGGAACACTTGTCAAGTCGTGCCGCTTACGCTCGCCAAATACGGTCACATCTCTCTGGATGCTGCACGTAGGAGTATCCAGGTGCACTCTTAAAACAGTCCTGTACCAGTTGTTGGTAGCGCGTCTGTCTACTGATCTAAGTATCCCAGGATCGACACCCAGTACGGCTAATTATTCACTGTCCGACACCTAGAGAAACGTTTTGAAGGGTCAACCCTAGGTTGAAAGACTAGAAAATATTGAAAGCAGATTGAAGGTGTAAACTTTCTTCCTATTTGATCGTTCGACCAACGTTAATGTCCTTAGACCATAAGTATTGTCTAATATTTTATACTCGAGTGGTGACGTCACGGATAAACACCTGTTTACCAAGTAGAATTATCAAGAAATTAAAAGTTATATAACAATTATTTTCGTTACCCACATCGGTTGCACAGAGACTACGTCAGGCTTGTTTAATCTTGTCTTCCAATGACTAGAGGTTTGAGTTTGAATCTTAGCCCAGTGTACTGAGAGTGTTTTTTTTTTTCTAAATTGCTTTACACTCTTCCAGCACAAACATGAGGGTAAATTTCCTCAAAATCCTGTATATTATATCCTATTGACCTATGTTGTCTTTTTTAAAAAGATTTTTGACACTTTGATGGCGCTAAAGCAAGCAAAATACTAGTGGTCAATATATCCCATATGCCCGTACAAGTGGACACATAGATGAAGGCGTCAAGGTGTCAGTCTCATATTATCTGGACTGCTAGGAAAGGGGAGGTCAGAGTTCAAATCCAATTTTAATATGGGGTCTATGGTCAAAGTTCCTTAGTTTGAGTACCAGAAATACATTATTTTGAGAACCATGGAAATGAAACGTTAGTTCGATAACGAGGCCTTGAATTACTTTCTAAGTTTGATCATATATGTTGATATATTTAGAATGATAATTATTAGAAAATGTATATTGAACACACAAATATAATAATATTCATTATCATAATCCTTCACGATTTATTTATTGGTGGTTTGTTTCACTCCAGGTGAATACAGTAAACTATCGTTAATTCGTTTACAGTTAATCTGGATGTGGGATAAATTGGATCAAAGAATTAAAAATAATGTTCACAGTTGGGCACTTTAAAAGACACATGGTATATATGAAGGCAGGTGATCAACAGAGGTATTCAAACAAAACTTGACAGTTTCTTCAAGGCAGATTAGAGTTATGTTCAAAACCAAGTAGAACCTCTTAAGTTTTCTATTGATGAATAAATGTATTTAATTCCATAATTTTTAAATAAAGGGTCTACAGTGATATTTGTTTATTTTTTTTGTTCGGCACTACTTATAGGCTATCAAATTTCCCATTTACTGTATTTATGTTCTAAGTTTCATGGTTTGGTAGGGATATTTTTTACTTCAGCAATCCATATTATTGATAAATCTGGATTATTTCACCTCACAATTAATGCAGATTAGCGAGGATATACTGTATTTTCCGAAAGTCATTTTAGCAATCTGCCAAGCCTTTCCCCCCCTTTGTATTAGTAATTTAATTATCTTTTTGGGGGATAACGTTAATCATATATTCTTGAGACGTGTTGTAGCTACTTGGGTTTGTAATTTTGCACTTTTTCTAAAAAATTGTGTAACATGATTTTTTGTTTAATTTCTTCATTATTTTTACTATCCATCAATGTAGATCCCGCATTTAAAAAAATTATGATGTAGTTATTCTGTCTGCGTCTTGTTTTCTCGGAGGCCATATGCTAGTTCTGGGATTGCCAAAGTTTTGTACACTTTCAACCTGGTTGCTTTGTACTTGACTTGGTTTCAGAAAATTATTTAATAATCCTAATTTTTTAAGTCTTTGTAATGATGCACCGAGCATCTTTCACACCCTCATTTGATACATGGAACTTCAAGATAAGTTAACATATTCCTATATTAAAGTATTTTACTCTGGGTTATAATTATTTTGCTGTATATAGGTTCTTGTCTTAAGAAATTCATAGCCTTTGATTTTAAGCAAGAAAATTTAATTTCAAAATCTTTTAAAACGCTTTTCAATATCATGTAGATTCCTCTTTGGAGATTGACTTCTGAATAAGATATGATTATTCGATCATCGGAATATCATATTGCATATTTTATCTTTGTGTAATTTTGGATACAGATTCCTTTACTATATATAATACTGCCTTCCATTCAATTCCATTCCTTTATATTGGCCAATACATATTAAATAATGTAGGGGAGAGAGGGCATCCCTGCCTGCTTATTTGGTTTGTGTCTGATTTTTTATTTGTCTTTATTTCATTGCTTCACAATTATTCTATCAGAATTTTTAGTGAGAGATGTTATATGTTTCTGTCTCTTCTAATATTTCAAATAATAAAGATTATTTATCAAAACAAACATCAGAATATGAAATCAGAAATGCATTTCATCAAAGTATTTATCCAAAAGTATTTAATTGTTAAATTGGCTTAATAGCAAATATTTTTGATCTTATCGCATATAAAAAGTATTTAAATCGTTAAAAATGTATACCTCAAAAGAATGGTGGATTTTAACGTTTTATGTGACCCCGAACTCAAAAAGGCGTGTCTTCCAATTTTGTATATCTGTTTCTGGGCTACTCCGAAACTATTTGATAGATTTAGTAAATAATAATTATATTATTTATATTTATTATTATTATTATTATTACAATTATATTTTTCACCGCGTCTTACTACCCGTTCGGGTTATACGCTTTAAGTACTAATTACGCTAATGATTAGGAATTGGGAAGGTTGAATTAGAGGAAGTGGACCCGCATTTGCGTGGAGGGAGAATGGAAAACCATTTAGGAAAAACTACCCCCAGTTCACCCGACCGAGATTCGAACCTCGATCTCCCCGTCCTCAGCAGTCGAGCTTAACACAACTAGCGCGTTAGCCAACTACGCCACCGAGGCGGGTATTTGGATGTTATATGGTCATACCTGCAGACCAAATTGTGATTTTAAGTCTAACATTTAAATTAAAGGTAATGATAAATGATTTTTAAAAATTTGAAATATTAACTATTATGTCAAAATGGTTATCTGGGGTGTTAGTTTCATGTTAAATAGACTGTATAGTTGTTTGTTGGAGAAAAATTGTAAGGGTAGTTTAATGACGACTAATATTTGAACTTTTTTTTATGATGGTCACAGCAATTTTGTTCAACGTTTAACTTATATCTAAAGAGCTTTTAATGTGGTTATCAAAATAACATGTCCATTTTATTGAGAAAGTACTAATTACTGCCTTTTTTAAGTTTGTCAGAAGCTATATTAGACTATAAGAAATTTTGTACAATTTTGTCATATTATTTATTACATAAAGTAACTATTTTCTCGTGTACTCTATAAAACAACTAACGATATTATGTTTATAAAACATACTTTATTGACTCTATAGTGTTTTTTAACCTAATATATTGAGTGGTGAGCTGAATTTTTCCCTATTGTTGAGGATTTTGTATCATTCTTGCTTCACAATCACTTTAAATACCCCAACAGTGCTTCTTATCTTTGCTCTAAGTGATTATAGATACGTCACTATTGTTCTTGCAAAGTTTTTTTTAACAATTAAACAAAAACTTACCTTTTTAACACTTAATTAAATCGACGATGAGAAAATTACTTGTTTCACAAATCACTTAATTATAAATTAACACAGTCAAAATTTCACTAATCGTTACAAAATCAAAACCAAGTAGCTGTGAGCACTCACTTATAATACGCACGCCCCCACAGGAAAAGATACGACACTTAGGATAATATTATTATCTGAAATTGAATTGTTCCGTATCGTTCGTAATTCGAAACTATTCGCGCTCGTCTTCTGAACGAGGGAGCGATATGGCCGCCCGGCACCCGGCTCCAGCGCGAAAATATAAATAAAATAAAAAGATTATTTTTTTTCCCTTCCCGATGTCGACGCAAGCGCCAAAATGGCCACAGTTGGAAAACACACGAGTGCCAAGAATTGGTTGGGAACACGAGTGCTTGCGCCGAGCTTACTGTCCGAACACCGACTGCGGGTGCCAACATTCGAGTCCCATGAATATTACATAATGAAAAAAAACCACTACTACCGTCCGCCAACTAGCGAAATTTGTGTACATGATTTGGACGATTTTAAATTTCGCTGAGTTAATTTATTTTTTATTTCTATCTTTCTCTTTTGAACAGCTTAGATAGGAGCAAAATGAACGTGAAATAATTGAAACTATGGTTTTCGTCGAGAAATAAGAACATAATAAAAAATATCAAAGGAATTATTTTTATAAAAGCTGTATTCTTAAATTTGTAGCCAGGTGTTTGGTTTAATTCGAGGTCGACGTCTATTTATTCGTATGTTACTCCCCCCTCCTATCCATGGTACCACGATAGAAGGTTAAAAAAAAAAGTCATACTATATGCCTAAGTTTTAAAAGAAGCTCTGTGCTGGCGGCCGGGGTTCAATCCTCGGTCCCGGCACAGATTTATCTGATTACCAAACCCTTCCTTCACCTCTGACAAGACATCTTGTGAATGTGGGGAATGCCAGGCCTCCACCGTGGTTCGGATTCCACGTTAAACTGTAGGTCCTTCATTTCATCTCACAATCACCCTACCATTACACATTAGCGTAAGTGCGTATAACCCGAATGTGTAGTAAGACGCGGTGCTAATAATAATAAAAGAAGCTGCTTTAATGCAGCTCGTGAATGACTTATAATACATTGGAAATAATGAACTCAAAATTCTTTAAGTATGACTTATATTTTATAATTATTATTTTCTTTTATATCTATTATCTATATTCGCATAGAAAACAAGAAATATATTCAACTATTGCGATATATCAATTTTTGAAAATACGTTCTATTTAAAACATGAACATATTTTTGATTATCGAAATATGTTCATTCACATTGTATTGGGCAGGAATATGGTTTAATAGTTTTACAATGACTTCAATAAAATATTTAAAAAAACTCTTAGTCAAAATAAATTTAAAAACCAATTATGAATTATAAAGTCGTTATTTGATTCTTAAAACTTGATAGCGCTTACTGATTGATCAGATTACCTGAATCGATTTTAAATAAACAATCAATATACAATGATTAGGCCGATATGCATAAATAAAGAGTGTTTATCTGTGTCTGTTGACAGTATTTATTTTTAATAAAATCCAACAAAATATCTAAATCAAGGATCGCAGGACTCATAGCGTATTTTGGTTGTCAAAAAGTAGGACATTTTGATGAAATAGGCAAAGTAAGACTGCAAATTTGATTAAAAAAAAAGTAGGACATGTTAAAAACACTATATTCATCTCATAGTGCCAAAATAAACTAAATAATTAAAAACAAAATTTTAACTAAGAACAATGTTTTTATGTTATTGGGCTTGTAGCCAAAATAATAAAAAGTATTTTATAAAAGAAGAAAGGAGGAATGCTCAACCATCATCAACGCCTTGAAATCCTCCTCCCCCCCCCCCTCTTTAGTAGCTACAGTATTTATTTTACTTTGTCATTTCTAACAAATCCAAATTTGGAAATAATGATAGTGAAACAAAATAGTAATAATAATGATGTTCATTATCACCAAAAGATGACTGTCTTCAAACTAAAAATAAAATAAATTGAAACATCACAATAAAAATATTTTTTTTTACACCTACGTCTTACTACTCGTTAGGGTTATATGCACACACACACAAAATTACTCTTTCAGTTGTTTTGGGGTTTCTTTGATTCATATTGACTTGCACAAAAGTAGTCTGACATTGTTGTCTTTCTCTTTGAATTGAATTTTGTTTGTTTCTTATTTTATCAAAAGCAGAGTCACTTTCTTATAAATTTTTACCCGTAGCTTCTATTGTAGTTTGAGCTATTTGCAAACCTTTCCGATCATTGCATTTCCTCTTTAGTTCCCTGCGATTTTTTTTCCAAAACTTTCCCATATGCTTGATACTCTTCACTTTGGTTTTTAATTTTCTCTTTATCTTCTTGCTCCAGTTTCTTCCATTCAGCCTCAATTCTCTTCTTTGAGTCTAGCCACGTCCTTTCTTGAAGAAAATTTCTTAAATAATACTAATGATAATAAACAAGATTGTTTGTGAGGTGAACGTTTTAGAAGTGAACATGTGCTGAAACGGTCGAGTCCAAGTTTCCCATGGAGGTAGGAGGGTAGAGTATTAGGCACATTAGATTTTCTGGGTGTATACCATTACATCGCAAGTCCATTACATAGAGTTTTGGAAACAAATACATTGCAGGTCCATCACGTCTCATTTCCCCCACCTCTCTATACACAGCTAACCCTACTCTGACGTACAACCAATAAGATTGAAGGGGCGTATATACACAATTACATCACAAGTCCATTACATCGCGTTTTTAAACAAATACATTGCAGGCCCATCACGTAGTATCCCCCCCCCCTCTATACCAAGCTAACCCTACTCTGACGTACAACCAATAGGATTGAAGGGGTGTATATATACAATTACATCTAATTACAAATACATCGAATGCCCATTACATCGCGTTTTTAAACAAATACATTGCAGGTCCAACACGTCGCATTTCTCCACCTCTCTACACACAGCTAACCATATTGGCCAACACGATCCCAACAAGTTGTGTTACAATATAAACGCACTCCCAACTTGTTGAGAGTGTTGGCCAACATGTCTGGAAAAATTGTCTAGATAAATAGGGTATATTTTTAATTTTAAGATTATATTCTTATTTTATTATTTCATATTTGATTTTCGTTGCACCATAGCAATTGGAATTTACAAATTCAAGTCTCCAAGTTTGATTAAGGACATTAGATTTCTGGCAAGAAACGCAAAATTTAAGGTGGTCAAAATACATGAGAGTGGATATGCTAACTTTTGCCCTGTCTGGAACAGATGAATACTTTTTAAATCTAACTAACTACTTAACTTCAAGATGAGAGTTGGGTACACTATCCTTGTAATCAACTTTGCCAACAAGGGGAGTCAGGCACATAATCCTTTTAACCAAACTTACCTTCATAATGAGAGTGAAGCCTCGTTTATTATGTAACAAGTTTGGCCCAACATGTTGGAAGACAAGACATGTGGAAAAGTAAGCTGTGTTTATTCCAGCCAACTTGTTGGACCAACATCCTAGTTCCTCCACCTTTTTTTAATCAGTCTACACATTTCTAGCCATGGATAGTGACGCATTACTTGCCGTTTCTTCATTTATTGTGATGACAGGAAGTGCACTCTAGCAGAAGAACCAAAAACTAAGAAACGGTAGGGCGTTTGAAGTTTTTTTTGCTAGACGTCGAATTGAAGGTGTGTATATGGTAATAAATAATAATACATTTTTAAAGTGGAGTTGATAGCTTTGTACACATGTAACATCACAAAGATCAAAATACTTTTGATATAAATCAATTAAGAAGCTAGTAGCCGAAGCTATTATTATTTATTCTTTTTAGTGAATAATTCTACATCTAAATATCATATTCTGAAAATTGAAAAATGACACCTGAACACGGGTCCCGGGTTCAATTCCCGTGTCAAGGTGTAATTTTTCTATTTTCAGAATTTAAATCAATTAGTTTAACCGTATTAGCCTTGTTCCATTCCATGATCACAAAATTATGCTAGCCTCGATTTTAAAGTCAAACTAATCTGAAAATAAAACACATGGTTCACCAAGGTTACACACTCATTCAACTCGATGGCGCATGCGCAGAACCTCCCAACTCAGTCAACATGTTGGGTTGGTCGTTTATTAAATCTAACAAATGATCCAACACAACCCAACACAACTTGTTGGCTCTGACTGGCTCGCCCAACATCAACATGTTGGTCAACATCCCCAGCAAGTTGGGAGTGCCTCTATATTCTAACACAACTTGTTGAGATCATGTTGGCCAATGTGGTTAGCTGTGTGTAGAGAGGTGGAGAAATGCGACGTGATGGACCTGCAATGTATTTGTTCAAAAACGCGATGTAATGGACATGCGGTGTATTAGTAATGCGATGTAATTGTATATATACGCTCCTTCAATCTTATTGGTTGTACGTCAGAGTAGGGTTAGCTGGGTATAGAAAGGTGGGAGAAATGCGACGTGATGGGCCTGCAATGTATTTGTTCCTAAAACGCGATGTAATGGACATGCGATGTAATGGTGCCCACCCAGATTTTCAACACTTAACAATTAATATATATTTTTTAACATTAATTTTATTCATGCTTATCTCTTTTGTCCGACAAAATAAGGATTAAGGATTAAGTTGTGCTTTTCAAGTAAGCCTAACTAAGTAATTTATGAATTAAAAATATTATGCTATGTTTATGAGGAGAAAGATTAGACCATCGAATCCAGTAAAACACTGAATCCTCAAATCTAAAATACTTGTCAGGATTCGGTGGATTCGAGTGGCTCATCTCAAGATATAAGCATTAACCCATTCCCTAATTAACAGGACGTGGACTTTGATGACCTAAAAATGGCATAGAAATTCTAAAAAAAAAAATTAATTTTTTTTAATGACCTGAAAATGTAATTAAAAGCTTGTAATGAATACACACAACTATATCAGTCACCACTTTACAAAGGGAAACTAAAAAATATGTATGAAATAAAAATCCTTTAACAACTATACTCTTGCATTCTGCTAAATATAACATTGATTTACATATATCTGCTTCATAAAAAAAATCTATCAATTAGCAAAGCAACCTATTCCAGTTTAATTGTAGTGTTTCAAATGGAATCTCTATTTTATAATCATACAAGCAAATAAGATACAAAGTTTATGACCTTTATTATCTTCTCAATCTGAAATGCCAGGCCTCCACCGTGCTCCAATACCCACGTTAAAATGTAGGTCCTCCATTTAATCTCACAATCACCCTATAATTACATATTAGAGTAAGTGTGTATAACCCAAACGGGTAGTAACGCGGCGCTAATAATAATAATAATAATAATAATAATAATAACCTTTCAATCTGACAAATGTGCGATTAAAAATTAAAGATTGAGTATTGGTGCAGTTATAACATATTGGTAGTATTTATAAATATACTTATTCAACTTAAATGCCTAAAAATGGCCCAAAAAAACGAAAATCCAGAAAACAAATTAAAATATACAAAAAATTACCTATAAATAATGTTTCCACAAGGGGATCATGATCAGAATGTATGTACACATGAACATTGTCTGCAATGTTGTAACATTACATTAATTTATGTTACAATAGGACCCGCCCCAGGCTGAAATTTACGCATAGCTATCTGTAATTCATACTACCCGCGCCAATAATACTGACACTAATAGAATCCATAAAATAGTACTTTTCTCTATTGTAGTTCACGTAGTTTGGTACGACATAATAAAACAATTCTGAACCATAATATTCACTCTATATAATCAATTTCAACATAATAAAACTGTTCATGTACTTACCGATTTAATCTTCTGAAACTAGCAACCACCAAGACTGGCCTACACCTATCATCCTAAATCGACGAGTGGGCCGAGCGAGCTACGATGTTCCAACAAGAAGAAGTCCACTCCGTCCTGTTCAACTAACACATAATGGGCCGGCCAGTATTGGACACGACTAGAGAATGACTATTCACCTATTCACTTGCCCTCTGATGGTAGAGAGATGAACTACTTTCAAAACATCAGGCGATTGAAGTAATGGTTTATTAGTCAGGTGGAGCCATGGCAACAAATGGTCTACGTGATCATCCAAATCTTCAAGTAGGCCGTACTGACGCCACCGACCGTGTGTTCAATTCTCCCGCCTTGATTCTATTGCGACGAAACCCACTATATATTGTGATGTGCGTGTATGCTAAAATGACTTTTTATTTCAACGCTTGACCAAGGAACATTGTCCTGGACCTAGACACTGTCAGGATGAAACATTGATATATTATATCTTCATCGGAATCTTAGCTATGGCGATTTATTTACCGGACTCTTAATATAAAATTAACTCTTAGTGTCAGTCATGTTAAATGTTGTAATTTTTCCATTATCTAAATCTATTGATTTTTACCTGATCGTTAAATTTGAAATGAGGCTCTATATTTTGTCTGTCGCCACTTGGGAGCTAAAGTCTTTTCGAGTGTTAAATCTTTTATATAGCCACAATTGTTAATTGATTTGGTGTTGAACGAGTTAAATGTAAATGGTTTTGAAATTGTGGATAGTAGTAATTATTTTGTAAACAATAAGGTAGTGTCTTATTTTTGTTTGTATTTTGAAATATAGTTTAATGTAAAGTAATGTTTTAATCATTTTGATTAACTATGAAATTAATTAACTTTAGTATATTTTCTAATCTTTTTCTATGGTTTACTTCTAATATGATATTTTAATTACTTTTTACTCGTAGGGTTAGTGTTTTCATTTCCTAATATTGTGTCAGGATCGGATAGTCCCGGGGGAGTTTGACTAAAGTCTGTTAGCCAAACTCTCGCGTAATTTAAAGTTTCTTATAGAAAGTTAACGTTTTTGATGTCTTTATTCTTTGGTATGAAAAATACACTTTGGTAACATTTTGAAGTTGCCCATTAGGCCCTTATTTAGTCTTTATGTATTATCCTGATGGATATTAATATTTTTTATTTATTGTACTAAATTCAACGTTACGGGTTGTTCTGTCTCCTCAAGACTGACCCATTTGAATATTTGATATATTACGAGTTTTATAACTCTTTCTTAAGTTATCTGCGCAATTTAAAGATATGAAGTTATCTATTTGTTTGGTTTTCAACATATCTCAGTTTGATTAATGAGACCATGTAAAGTTTTCTGCTCTAATATTATTTTGAATAAACCATTCATATTGTTGCTTTTAAATATTGATAATAATTTCCCTTGTCATTTGTTCCATAGCTTACTCCCGCTCTCTTTTATCTTGTTCAAGGTCGTAAATAAATGGAAACAGAGTGGGGACTGTGTAGCATGTCAATCAGACAAATTGGACAGCTACAATTAAATATCAATATTTTGATATTTCACGAAAGAAGGAAGTAATATTAACATATTTAAAAGTAATTTACCACATAGTTTGTTTACCCTGACTAGATGCAGTCAGATACAATTACGTGTCTCCCTAAATTGAAACACGTGATTTTTAAAAAATATCGCCTTTTGATAAATACTGTAGCAGATATCAAAGAAGAGACATCATATTTATGAATAAAGTATTTTAACGCATACCCTTTGCCAATGGATGGCATCGGATAAATTTACATACACTAGCCATGCTGCCTACAAGAAAATACAGTAAAAGGACATCTATATCACAAATTCTCATAAAAATAATAGCTGAGCCTAAAGAATACAATTAAACCAGATATATTTAGATAGAAGATGCTTTGATATATACTTACCATTTCAAGATGTTCTTGGATTCGTTTGCCACAAGTGCTTTCATTTTCAACACCTGATCAAGTAAGAAGTATAAAATGAACTTGATCTAGTGACCCACTTCGCGTCAGAGAAAACTAGCGGCAGTCCAAGGAACCATGTTTTCCCCCTTCCCCGCAAGAGACTTTCACTGGTTCATTTTCCATTCACCCCGCCTTGGTCCATCTCTCTCTTTTTCTATATTCCTAAGTTTATCACCCTTTTTACTTTGTTCCATTCATATAGGATTTTAGAATATATATAGGGCTGTTCTCAGGTTCACATTATACCCATTCTACTACAATCCAGCGTCGAAGGAGGAACTTCTACACCGTCACGTAACGAAGAAAACGACGACCATATAGTGTTGGCCGTCAGATCCACCACCGCCCAGGCCAAGAGGACGTTCTTCGATTACTTAAGTATCCTGTTAACATCGTCAAGTCCTTATGACATAGAGTCTAGTTTTTGTTCAAAAAACTAGAAATTTTGATATTTTAATGTTTGTAGTCAAAGCCGACTTTCTTTTTATTTGTTTAATATCATGTTGAATGGACAGTTAATCCATTTCAAGTCTTGCTGACTTCAAGACGAAAAAGGTTCATTTAATGGGTTAAATATTGTGTCCTCCAGTCTGAAGGACAAGACTCGTTTTTGACTAGTTTTAGATTTAGTATATCAGTCCTAGCCACTATTTTTCTCTGTGTCCTTATGATACAGACTTTACGTTATGAGCCGTTGGCTTGGAATGCAGTAATGTCTTAGTCAAAAACTTACTAACTTCCACCAGTTTCATTTTTATATTTTGAGCTGTTTCTCACGACGCAGAGGACGTCATGTGCATCTGTTTATTATTTAGATGGCTACAACCAGGCTGTCTGTCTTGTTTTTCCAAATCACAGTTGGGTTCATGGAAACCTATGTTTTGAGTGGGTCAAGTAGTCACGCTTCACGTGCGGTATTAGCTTTGGTGAGCAACCTGCTGAACTGCACTTGAGTCATAGTGGGGTCCGCGCAAATAATACCTTTTTTCTTTGCTTGGTTTTGGGCTCCTATTGTTTTTGTGTTGCTCTTAGTGTAATTGCAATTAGAATTGTTTGTACTATTGAATGCTCTGGCAGTACCGAAAGGGAAAGAGACCAGCCATAGTACTATTTTGTTGACACCTGTTTATTAAGCATCAACCAAGGTTATCCACCGACCTGTCTATTTTTTATCATTATCCAAAATGTTTTGAGGAGATTATCTTAAAACCCAGTCAAGCAAACTGATTAAAATTTATATGTATGTCTTGTTTGATACCTTTTGTTAATAATAATTTGATTGTTTTCTCCTTTAGAAAACTTCAACCTGTAGCTTGGCTCCTGCTCAGCCCTTGTAGCTGCAGCAAGACAATCAAATTTCACAAGTCTTATTATTTGCAACATGCTTCAAACTTATAACACTGTAACATCATTGTAAACCTATTTCTCATTATTTCTATTTTTATTAAATTTACTTATTGTTAAACAAATTCTTTTTTAGAGTTAAGTGCCACCTTATGTTCCCGGTGGTGCAATTGAAACAATGTATCAAAAAAAGATGACATATTATCAAAATCTGGGCCCTGCAAATAGATCATCATCATCATCATCATGATTTGTTCCCAGCCTATGGCCGTGTCAGTTTCGTAAAACACCTTCATCTTCCTCCTTTAATTTCTTCCATTATTCTCCTCTCACTTGGACACTTTCTGTTATCTATTAAACTCACTTCTATGGTAAAATATTATGACGCAGATATCTAAGGATGTACATATGATTAAAAAACACACACACAAACAAAACAAACACCATCCTCCTACCACCCCCCACACACTTTTATGATAAAAACATTGAATCATCATGGCCAAATTTAGGGCTAGTCACAAGAGACCCGGACATAAGTACTTGCGATCTGGAAGCGCCATAATTATGAGACGTTAATATAGTTATTTGTAGCTTGACTCTGATTTTTATTAATTAAAACTTATTATTTAATACATTATTTTGGATGCAGTTTATTTTATATAGAGTGTAGATTAAAGAATATTTATAACTTTATCATGCACTAAGAACTTTAGGGGGTACAAAGTTGAAGACGAATCATAATGGATGAGATGTAAAAGAAAAACAAAGTTTGTACTATAGGTCTAAAATATCACATTCACAATCAAGTATATTACTGATGATTGGGAGATCATAGCTCAAATCAGGTTGTGTATTCAGAGGGTTGTTTCCGTGTGGTTTTCCTCTCTCCCTCCTTGTTAATTCAGGTGCACACTTCCTCTAAATTCAACCTTTCTCATTCTTAACACGTGGGCATAATTAGTACTTATGTGTATAACCTGAACTATTAGCAAGACACAGTGCTAGAAAAATATTGCAGCAATCAGGTGAAAATGAAACTTTTTACAAATACATTCAAAATTATTTATTGTAGCTAAGTAACAAAAAGTCCAATTAACATAAATGTATAAGATGACAATAGCCCTATCATATCAGTGTTATCAAATAATTAATTCTTAGCACAATGAATTTACTAAAATATTACTTTTATGATAAACTTTGGCCACATACTTCACTTTTGATTACCTATATAATTGTGTGCCTTAGTTTACTTTCTTTACCATAACAAGTCTCAAACTTCACAAGGTCAGTTAGCAAGTTAATTACTAATACACAGTCAACTGATGAAAGAGGAAAAAAAATGAAATAAGGGCAAATATCTACAATTAGTTGGAAGTAGACTTTTTTTAAAAAATACTTGATTATTATTTATGTTTACATAACATCTCATACTTTACAAAACAAATCTGCCCTTTTATTTATTGCAGTCTAACGTTTTAACACTTATATCAATCAATTTATCAAATGGTTTAGAAATCAAATATTGAAATTGAACAGAGTATATAAAGCCACTAATCAGAAAACTAGGCCTCAAAGCTAACAATTAAAAAACACAACATAACACATAATTATGAAATTTTCGGGGTACATCAGTATGTACTATGGCAGTATGGCTATAGGTAGATCTAAATGACAATGATCAACCTCTAGCCATACGATCATAATTCAGTCTGTGTTTTGCTCTCTTCTGCCGGAGAAAGGGACTGATGTACCCCGAAAATTTCATAATTATGTGTTTTGTTGTGCTTTTAATTTTGAACTCTAAGGGCTAAAGTTTTATGGTAAGTGGGTGGGCCTTGCCCTTATATCCTATTTTCAATAATTTAAAATTCTCTTTTAAGAAAAGAAAAACTAAATTTTATGACAATTTGATATGAAAGGGCTGCCTAAAACATAAATCATTATATTTAAATAGTTTTTTCTATTACATAAAGTAACTTGAATATAAAATACATACATGAAATATGTGCCTGTGGATATTAACAGATTATAATTTCAGATTTTCACAACCAAAATGAAACTAAGATATTTACATATAAGAGACAAAAGCATTAATCAATCATAGCTTTGATGCCATAAAAAAAGAGAGATTCAAATAAATTTCTTAACAAATTTTATTTGTTATTTGATATTTTACAAAAATAAAAATTGCAATTGGCATGAAAGTGGCAATCAAAATTATTCACCACATTAAAATAATTGTGATGTTAGTTTAACATAGTGAAACTTAAAAATATCAATGCCAATAATAAATGATGTTTGTTAAAGTGCACTTGGTTTTGCTAGCATTGTGGAAGATATTAATTTTTAATATTGCAATATAAAACACAGCCACCTTTATAAACTACTAATATGAGCTCACTTCAACAATTGTCTTGACTTGAAAAATGCAAGAACAAGTATGAATCTTTGGAGCCAACAATATTATCATTATTAAATTATAACATCAACTTTACATTGTCCCAAAGTTAATCAGCAGATTAGTGAGTGATTGTGCTGCTAATAGATTATATAATGCAGTTGAATTCACTTTTGATAAAAAAAAACTCATGATCTAGAAAATTGAGGTTAACTAAAAGAGACTTCCTTTAAAAATATCCAAACACTTGACTTGACCAGACAATCTTTCATTTTAATTAAAGAATAAAGAGTCAATAATTTTGCCAAATAACTTGAAACACGTTTAGTTAATCTGAAATAATTTTTAATTTTAGAAAATACCATTTTTGAGCAAGCTTAAAGTCATTCCCTAATGGTATTATGCTATAAGGCCATCCTTAAAGGTATGAAAATGGTGCAGGTGCACAGGGCCCACCTCATGCTTAGGTGGCAGAAAAAAAAAAACAAGTTGTGGTGATCTAGCAAACATTGTAAGAATGTAAAAATAAATAAAAACCTGATCATGTGGTTTGATTTATTGAACGAGTGAAGAAAATTTTTAGTTTAAGCTCCACCGATTTGTATCTGTCTATCTATGGTGGATATGTCTCACAAACTTTTGAATGCATTTAACCGATTTAATTCAAACTTGGCACAGTTGTTCTTTGTACCTTTATAGTGATCAAGTTCGTTGGGGGGTAAAATGTAAGAAAAGGTTGGGGAGATATCAAACTTTATATGTTAAAAAAAAAGGCTTCTAGCCTTAAAGGATGGCCCTGCCATGATATTGATCTCATCTAGATTGCACAATGCTCTACAAACCAATTATTTTGCATCAGAATTGAAAACCTTTCTTGTTTTTCAAGACAAACTTTATATTTTATCAATAAAACTCTTAATCACATTTTTTTTTACATATGTTTAAACAAATTGCTGCTCTGTACTGGAGAATAACAGAATGGTAGAGCTATTTTTAAACTTTTATTAATATAATATGTAAAAAAATAGTGCATAAATAAAAGTAAAAACTATCACATATTTACATACATACATACATACATACATACATAAAGATTTTAGTTTTTACTTTTATTTGTGCTTTATTTTTCTATAACTATATAATTTTATTTAGTACATATTATATTCTTTGCTTAGTGCACTTTATTTCATGCATACCAATTTGTATTAATTAATAAGCTCAAATTTACTTAGCAACAAAATAATATCACGGCAAAGAATGCACATGGAGTAGTTTTAATTGATATTTTTAAATTATCATTTACAATAGTGTGTCAAATGACCAATTGTCAGTTATTCGAAATGTTAAACATCTCTATGTAAACCTGGATGCAGAATTTTTTTTTGTGTGTTTTATTTGTAATAAATAAAATGATAGAATATTATGAAAATTGAAGAGCACAAATAAAAGTAAAAACACTAAGTCATATTTACACACACTATTATAGCATCGAAAAATCGAAGTGTGTGTTTTTACTTTTATTTGTGCTCTACCATTTTCCTAATTTTCTATTATTTCATTTATTACAAATTGTTTTTGATCAATGCACTTTATTTCATACATATTTTAGCATTATATGTCATTCTCATGTTAGACCATACAAGATTCATTGTAGTTGCGGGATTTATAAATGAATCAGCTAGGTAGGTGTTCGATTATCTGAGCAAGAAAAAAAAAGTGTGTTTGTTTATGTTGCAGTCACCTGTAAACTTTGTGTGTATCTGGTGTATATGTTTGATTAAATTAACAATTTTACTATCTGAACGAGCCTTGGTCTCGTTTATTTCAGTTAGTTGATGTTCTATTGTATTTAGCTTTTAGTCAACAGCAAATATCAACATTTTAAAACAATAACAGTATCCAATGTGTTATGTTTGATAGATAAAGAAATTTGTCAAAAGTGTGTTCAACTTTATAGATAAGTGCAGCAACTAGAGAAAACCATTACTATTTCATTACCCGAACAGCCCTACAGCTTGGGAATACCAGCAGACACTTGACTTTCGATGCCACAGTGGTCAGAGCCGCGGAGTATCTTGAAGAACCCATGGTCACCCCAGTCTGAGTTCCAAGAGTTGGCAACAAGCCAATACGGAGTGTCTTCTTCTGTTCCCCACCCAATTATCTTGATGGCGTGACCACCCAACTCAGTGCCAGTCACATGTTGATACACCCCTAGAACATTTAATTTGTATTAGCACTATTGAGGCAAAGGATGGGAGTAGAGAGGATCTAATAAGAATATGGTAAGAGGGGGAGTTGTTCTATAGGTGTGTATGAGACCTGCTTTGGAGAAGAGAAGTGCTGTAAAGGGTGTACTTTGTAACAAGTCATATACGCACCAGAAACATGGATATTGACTGTAAGATATACAAGGAAAGTAGAAGCCATGGGAATTTAGTTTGTGAGGAGCATGTTAGCTGTCTAAAGGAGAAACAAGATTAGGAAAGAACTTATACAAGAAAGAAAAGGAGAACAGGGAGTACATGAGATAGAGGAAGCAAAATTGAAATGTTATGGCCATGTAATGAGAATGGAAAAGGAGAAAATATCAAAGAGAATAATGGAGATGGTGTATGTAGAAAAAATACTGCAAGGGAGAACAAGAAGAGATGGTGGAGCCGATAACAGAAAGTATGCAAGTGAAAAGAGAAGAATGGAAGCAATTAAAATAATAAAGATAGAGGAAGATGGAGTAGTTTTACTAAACTGACCTGGCCATAGGCTGGAAAAAGTTGATGATGATTATTGTGTTAGTGGGTTGGTTTTTAAAAGGCAATCTAAATTAATAAAACAAAATGGTGGCAAATTTTAAAGATACATATGCGTTTTCTCCAGGGGATAGCATGTAAAGTTAACCAAAGGAAAAAACCAGCCATTGAAAGCCCATTTGGAGATCAAACCACATCTTCGTAACTCAGAGTCAAGCATGTTTCCGACTTTTTCCTTATTTAGCAAGAATTAAGTTAAGAAAAGTTTAAAAGTTAAAAAGTAATAAAAACAGTCAAAAATGCAGAATTTATGAAACAAAGCTACAGATAATAAGTTGCATATTAAATTAATTGCCTACTTTCTTTTGGCATTATTGCTTTTAACTACCTTATTAATATTTTATGTTTATTTTTCTTGTCTTGTTGACTTTTTTTTAACCTTTCTTTTCTTAACTAATTCGCTTTATAGAATATTAAAAATAAATAAAAGTTATTAATATTGACTTATAAAAAAAAACTCTACAGCGTCTACCCGCAACTGAGCGGCCACTGCATGTTACCGAAGGTAGTGCCAACTTGTACAGAAAGAGGGGGTCATGTGGTCAGCACAACAAACCCTAAAGTCATTTATATGTTTTTAGACCAGAGGTTCTACTTCTTCAAATGTCCTTCAGAGGCTGAGTTGACACCATTCCTGACCCACTGCTTTACAGAAAAATCTGTGAGCGCCAAGGATCAAACCCTTATCTCTGGAACTATAGCCAGGAACTATGACCACTAGACCACAGAGGCGGTTAACATAAACATGTCACGCCATATTCACATTTCACCCCTGTAGTAAGATGTTGAATGTGTTGTACCTGACTTGTATTGAACAAAATCTGAGTAAACAGTGAAGGCTCCTTCCACCGGTCCATTCTTGTATATTTCAAGTTGTATTTGAATAGCATTGTTGTCGACAGAATAGGAGCTTGCACCTGGAAACAACACAAGTGTCAATCACACAAGCTGTTAACAATAATAGATGTACCACATAGGGTAAAAGAGGAATATACAAAGCTTATGTTTTGAATTCAAAGATATGTCAAATCAACCATATTAAGTGATCCTTTATAAATTTGTAGTTTAAATACTTTGTAATTATTATTATGTGTTTAAATACACATAAATTTTAATACCAAGTGTTTAGTACAAATATAATTTTCACAACATTTTATTGCAAAATTGTTTAATAGATTTTATCTGAAGGCAAGACTAGCGCATTTGTACACTTGGGCACTCGTGCGGTACAAAGTAGGTTTATTATTCTTGCAAACAATTTTCTTTAACAATCATTATTATTATTATTATTGTTACTAAAAATGCTGTGCAGGTGTTTGTCTTTAAATAAAAATAAATATATATATATATATATATTATATATATATATATATTTATAAAATAAAATTTCTTATTTAAAATAATTAATTGGCTTATTTTTTTCAAAAATATAAATAATTGAATTGCAAAACTAAACTAGTACTTTATTTAACTTTAGACACTAGGCACTATTTAAAATATTATGGTACCTAATTCAAAATTGAAAACTGTTTGAAAAACTTTAATTAGGCCCTATTTTAAAAAGTTAAAAAAAAAATCGCTTTCCAGAGTGTAGAAAAACTGTAGGCCCTACTAGGCTCAAACTAATCAAAGATAAAGTATTACTATTCTTCAAAAATATTTTAGATAACCATGTTCAGGTTTCATCAGGGGCATAACCAGGAGAAGAGAGTGGGGCAATATAAGGAGGTCTAGCTCAACTGGATTTTAAATAAAATATATTAACTTGGATGCTTTTACAAAAGATGTCAAAATATATATTTAATTATAATAATTTGGAGAAAAAAGTGACAGGCCAAAATTGTTTAAATATACATTTCAATCAAGGTGCTTGGCTGAGTGGTGGTTTTTTTTTAGAGCATCATCGATTTCTATTCTTTCATCTGTTTGTACAAATGTGAGAAAAATTTAGCTTTATAAAAACTTTAGAAATACTACATGCTCATTAACCATTTTTTAATTTATTTCAAGTGTTTCCAAATTTTTTTTGTAAGTTTTTATTTATTTTTGTTGGCATTTTTAACCTTTAATGAACAAAATTGTTACTACTGTATGTTTTATCACACAAAAAAAGTTACCTATGGAACCAAATTATAATGGGTAGGTATGATGAAGGGCCTTAAAGGAAACACATTTGTAATACCGAATAGAGAAACCCGCACCAGTGACCTACTGAACTAACGCATTGGGACCGTACATTGTTGAGGGGGAGGCCAGGGTGTGAATCTTAGCTTGGTAAACTGAAGGTCTTTCTTCATATGTGATTTATTAATGTGTTTTTAATATATTCTCTCTGACACGTTAATGTATGTTCACTTCCTATTAACTACTTTCCTCGTCTTTAATCAATTAAATTAAGTCGTTAATAAACTGTGTGCTGAATGTAACAACACCAACAACAACAAAACGGGATTTGGGAAACCTGCTGTGAAAAATTACATGTGGGAGAACCAACCCCATTGTACTCGGCCGGGGTACTAACCTCTACCTCTCCATCACTGGCACACAGTCAACATTTAAATTGACGCCTTAGGCCCATCCTTGTGCTTAAATTTTTGTGAGCCCCAGGTTTATTTAGTTTCATTTTTCAAATAAATATAAAGCATGACTTATGTATGTCAGATTTGAAATAATAGTAGTTTATTATTATTATAAAGAATTAAAATTTTAAAAAATGCACACAAACTTGGTAGAAAATATGCCAACTATGTTTGTACACAGTATTTTTAGTCCACTTTCTATCCCATATCATTGTTTACTTTAGTATATTGCTCAATCTCTGTTATTAAACTGATTACACATTTACATCATTTTTGTCTATTCAACTTTAAGTATTCATTTCAATTCTTATTGTAGTATTTGTTATTATAACAGAAAATTAAAGAAAGTTGCCAATCGCCAGATTAATTGCTAGGCATCAGAGTCACTAAATTGGCAACGCTGATAATTAAGAGTGTAAAATATATTTAAAACACCCAGTCAGGTGATATGTATTTTATTATCAATTTTATTAATATGTATGGATAGCTATGTTGGATTAAAATTTAATATAGGTTGTTGATCACAAACACAGCATTACACTATCACACAATAAAACACATAAGAAATTGATTCATGACAATTCAAACATTATTAAACGTCGACACTACTGTTAATGGTATATGATGTAACCAGTTACCAGTTACCAAGCCGTATGCAGTATCTCGAAAACTATACAGCGCACATCAAAACAAAATAATGTGTCCCTTATTTTTATTCTGATCTTCTTAATTAATAATAATAATAATAATATTTAGCACTGTGTCTTACTATCCGTTTGGGTTATACGCTAATCTTCTAATTAAATATAACTTAATTTTAGGCCAAACTCCTCCTTTAATACATTTAATGACAAAAATACAAAAATACAATGATACCAAGTGGAATATAAATAGTGAAATTCAATAAAGATAAGGCCTTACTTGAATTTTTTTATTTGGCTTTTTTAACTATGAAAAATATTTAAAAAATAAAACTAAATAAAAAAAGGGGAAGAAAATCAAATAAAGGATTCTAGCCATAAATAAGGTTCTCACACTATATTTGAATAGCCCGCCGACTCATGTTTAGTTTCATAACCAGACACCACTAGCGCTGGCGCAAATGTCAACCCTCGATACAGAGAGATCAAGATGAGAGCCAACCAGGAATAAAGTAAAAAAGTAAAAGGGGTGTTAAGAAAACACCTTTAAGGGGTATCAAAACTAGAGAGAACGTTTAAGGGGGTATTAAACCTTTATAACATTTAGGGGTTTTTAATAAGCCTAAGTAACTTTTAAGAGGTGCCAAACATTATGTTTTGTAGTATTTTTTGCGCTCTGCATATAATTAAACATAAAACACGAGTTTCAAAAGAAATTAACTAGTTAGAATAGTTTGCATAAAAAAATTAATAAAATGAATTATTTGATTTGTATTATTTGATATCAATTCAAAATTTTGTTATTTAATTTGTTTAAAAAAATGCTATTTGCAAACCTCTATTTTATTGTTATTTTTAATATTCATATTACTTATAGCAATGTTTTTTTTAGTACTGCGTCTTATAACCCATTCCAGTTATACACCTATTTACTAGTGATTATAGGTGACCTGGTGGTCTAGGGATAAGGTGTAAAGACTTCTGTACTGTGGGTCCGGGGTTCAATCCCCGTCTCGGCACGATTTATCTTATTACCAAATCCTTCCTTCATCTCTGACAAGACGTGTATTAATCACAACTTGTGAATGTGGGGAATGCCAGGCCTCCGCCGTGGTTCGGATTCCACGTTAAACTGTATGTCCTCCATTTTATCTCACAAGCACCCTACCATTACACATTAGCTTAAGTGTGTATAACCCGAACGGGTAGTAAGATGCGGTGCTAATAATAATACCAGTGATTAGAGTGTTAGGAATGAGAAATATTGAATTTAGAAGTGGTGTACTCAAATTTGCGTGGATAGCGGGAAACCATTTAGGAAAAAACCACCCTTACTACACTCGGCCAGGATTGAACTACAACCTTCCCGTCATCAGTAGTCTAATCTATTGCGAGAGTGATGCCTTAGACCATGTGTTCACCAAAGTAGGTTTTAATAATATTATAACTTTTAAAAGACTTACCATATTAGTTTAGAAATCAATATTTTTTATCTAAAATTATTCTAAATTGTAATTTTAAAATTTCCCGTTCCTGTCCCAAGTCCCGATATTTTGACCCATTTCTCGTCCTGTTCCCGTCCCGAAATAAAAAAAGTATTTCCCATCAATCCCTACATATATTCGAAGCAAAATTTAAATTTTCAAAGCTTCGCACTATCCTAATTCCAAATAAAATCCAAATTGTACAAACCAAAATGCAAATCCTTCTTGTATGGCACATCATAACCCTTCTCACAACTCCTAAAGCATTTGGGGGTAGACCCTTCCCCTGAACACGGCAGTCTGGTTCCATTTACATGATGCTCGCAAGGTTTGATTTTGTACGGCTGACAACCCTAAAAAAGATGGTCATTACCGGTACTTGATTAGTTACTTACATAAATCCAACAAGGACTTAAATAATGCTAGTTTCCTTAAAAACTAGCAATGATGTATAGACATTATTTGTTGTTAATTGGTACATCTGTGTGTATCCCAAATGGGTGGTGAGTAAGAGACACTGACCCAAAAAATAATAATTAACAGCTAGAAAATGGCCTGGGAGCAATGTTTTCTTTTAGATATATTGGTCACGGGCTGGCCACTCATACAAGTAAAATTAATGTACAATTCTTGATTTTCCCAGGGAAAAAAAATCCAACTTTCCAATATTTTTTTTCAATTGTGAGACTTTAAACAAATGTGTATGTGTGAACAAATATATATATTTAGAAAAGTGTGAAGCACACTTCAAACAGTTTTAATTAAGTTAATTAAAAGAATTATTACATGCAATATCATTCTTGTTGAATGATAAACAAGATAAAGCTTGGCTCAGTAAAAGAAAGTAAAAATTCCTTTTTGTTACATCTTCACTGAAATGTATCTTCTGAAGCCCTTATAAGATTTAAGGTCAAGGAGTTTCCTCAAAGGTAGTACCCAAACTTGCAATGAGAATCAAGTACTCTCTGGCGCTTGTATGAAGTGAAGATGCAAATTAAGAGCTTTTTGATGGTGTTGATTATGAAATGAAAATGGATTTTTATCTGTCAAATCTCAAAGAGTAATTAAAATAGGTACAATGTTTATAAAAATGGCTTCATCTCATTTTCAAATTAAAAATTAAAAACACTATTTTTCTATTTGTATTTTCAATTGAAAAAATATCTGTTAGTTTGATGCAGCTAAACCAGCAACTATCTGGTAAAAATAAGTAAATTTGTCTCTTAGCTATATTTATGTATACAAACAATATTTTAGGCTTTGACTAAAAGGCTATTAAAATATTGTTACGGCAATATTCTCAATTTCAATTTGAACATTTTTTAATCATAGTAATATCTTTAAGTACCTACTTAATTATTACACATACCAAAAATAAGTAAATAAGGTTAGTGAGCTACAAAATATATATATATTTATAAAGGATGTTGCATTCTTAAAATGTAGTACAGGTCTTATGGAGCACGCAGTTGCCAGGTCTTACCAGCTTCAGACAAATACTACAGTCACCATAAAATAATTGGCCATCTCACACAGTTTGAACATTACTTATGAAGTAATATGTTTGGAAACTCATGAAACTGAGAGACAATGTTGGGCCGGTTAGGAGAATAGAGAATGATTTTGAAGGAAATAAAGAGTCATTCTGGAAGTGGGTAAAGAGAATGAAAAAGGGCAAGGAAATACTTTTGGCATTCAGAATGAACGTGGTGAGTGATTTGGGATTAAAACAGTATAACAGAGTGATGAAAGGAGTAATGTGAGCAATTGTATAGCAAAAACATAAAGAAATTAGCAGAAAATAGGGAAAAAATTATGCTAAGTGAAAGAATTAAAGTTGAGGTATTAAAAGCTATGAAAATGTTAAAGAATGGCAAAGCTGCAGGATTAGATGGGATTATGGATGAAATGCTTGAGTTTGGGGCGATGGTTCTTTTTACCAGGCTGTGTGTGTTGTTCAATGTGTGGCCTGGAATTTCGAATGTACTTAATGACTGGAAGAATGCTGTCATTGTTCCTCTTTACAATGGCAGTAATAGTGAAATTAAGAATTATAGGGCTTTTAGTTTGACCAAGGTGAATGCGATTAGAATGAGTTATCAAGGAAATGTATGTGTAAAAACTTGTATGGACAGAGTCAGTAATGAATGGGTGCTGAAGGAGTGCGGTTTGAAATGGAATCCAAAAGGACAATGTGAAAGAGGTGTCTTATGCTGTTTGGGCATGTTGAGAGAATGAGTGTGTATTGAGTGACAAAGCAAATATATTATAAGAGAGTTTGCTATGTTTATAGTTTAACTACCATATATTTTTTATTTATTTATTTGAGATATATAGCGTGCACTTTCTCAACCAAATGGTTATATCAACAAAAATAATTTATATGAGCAAGCGTGAAAGGGGCTACCAATTTTACCAGGAAAGGTATTTTCACATACCTTCCAGGATTCTTTTACATGCCAAAACCCCGGCTGGGTTTGAACTAACGAACATTGAATTACCATATTGCACAAGTATAATATGCATTTTGTATGTGGTATTTACTCTTAAAGAGCAACCCGAATTTACAGGGGGAAGGTGTGACTTAAGGAATACCATGGCTGCCATGTTAAGTAAGCAAAGAGAGTAGAATACTACAATGAGAGTGATTAGTTTAAGATTAATGTAAACAGTTATCTTGAATTTATGAGAATATAATATAGTAAATTCTAAAAAAATTATTTCAAAGACTAATCTTCCTACCTGTTTCGAGTTGTAAGAACCTCCACTGACAATACCAATGTCTGTCCAATAGCTCCAAGCCCCTCCAGGGAAGCCACCATTGCATCCAAATCCACATGAGCTGCAGCAGGAGACCAAGTCCTCCGCTGAGAAATGAAAGTGTACGTTGGCATCCGAGTGAATGCACACTCTGTCAGACATCGCTTCAACGGCCCCAAATGCCTGATAAATTGAAAACATTTTTTTAATATTTAGCACCGCGTCTTACTACCCGTTTGGGTTATACGCTTTAAGTACTAATTACGCTAATGGATTAGGAATTGGGAAGGTTGAATTAGAGGAAGTGAACCCGCATTTGTGTGGAGGGAGAGTGGAAAACCATTTAGGAACCCCCCCCCCCTCCAGTTCACCCGACCGAGATTCGAACCTCGATCTCCCCGTCCTCAGCAGTTGAGCTTAACACGACAAGCACGTTAGCCAACTACGCCACCGAGGCGGGTAACATTTTTTTTTTTTAACTGACAGTTTCTTAATAAGGAATATGAGAAAACTACTCTTGTGTTTTTCAAAAAATAAAATAATCATAATAAACAACACACTCTTTTTAATTTACTTAAAATTAATAGGTTTATAAAAGTAAAATAAAGTAGTATTGTGACCATAAATACTAATTAGGTTAATTAAATAAGTGTGCCTATTTTTGTGCAGCAAGCTTTCTAGCTGTAAATTAAGGGTGAAAGAGGTTGGCAAGTTTTACTTAATAAAAAGGATAGTGGGGGAATGCAAGAGATAGTAAGACTTTTTTTATAATTTGAATTTTAAGTGTCACAAAGTAAACTTAGTTAATTAATATATTGTATTATTCAAATTATGATAAGACTAAATAATTGGCCATATGGAGATTTAACTCAAAATCTCTTAGAATTACTTTGCCTGGAATTAGCCTTGAAAATCAGGTACCTGGCTAAAACATGAAAATATTCAAATGCCATAGGGGGCACTAAATAGCTGTTGTCAAACTGTGTTAAGTAAAACAAAATTATGTAGGCCTATTTACTCTTTTAACTAAAGTCATCCAACAAGATTGTTTACCTCAAATCATATTTAAAAGTGTCTTTTTGAATAGGCTTACAGATGGTGTTTGTATGTTCACTATTATATTTATCAGTTAGGTATTGTAAGATGTTACAACCTGAATGAGTAGTGAGTCTATAGTATTAGGAAGTAATTCAAATAATTATTTAGTTTGACTATACGCACACTTGTTTGTCAAATTACACATATACTAGAATTGCTGGCACTAGGGTAGATTGTGTACTGGTAGATTTGTTATCTTAGAAGGTCTTAGGTTTTAGAATAAGAAAGTGTGTGTCATGTATTGTAATGTGTCTAAAGGACACATTGTATAAGAGATTAAGAAAAGGTTACAAACCCAACAAGATCCGCATGATCCTTGGTCCCTAATCTCCTTGATAGTCGGACAGTCGGGCCAATGTTCCCTCGAGTCAAAATTCTCTGGTAACTGCTCATTCTCCACAGAATGGATCTTTACAGGAAGGCGAAAGTGTCTGGAGTCAGGATGCACACCCATGAGGCGACGCAAATAGCGTTCTGAAATATCTTCAGCGAAATTACGCCCTGCCTGTAAACAAATAAAAGTTGTATTTTATATCTCAAAAGTTGCAATTAGGGTACATTTAGAATGTGGCAGCCTTCAGTCTGCTACGCTGTTTATAAAAAGAGGTGATCATTTGCATTAGTTTTACTATTGGGCCTACAAAACTTCTTCTTTGTCAATTTTAAGATAAATTTTTTGTACAAATGTATGAATAAATACAATGAAAAAATGAGTAATCAAATACCAATGTTAAAATTTTGAAAATAAACTAAATTAAAATGTAGGCCTACTCACCTAATACACAGAAGAACGCAACTAAGCATATTTAGAGGAACAGATTAGTCCCATTTTAGTAAGTAAGAGTTAATATCTTTATAATAGAGATTAACCAAACCTAATAAAACCTAGCATTCCATGCATCAACATTTTTTCTTCTTCAAATACATAATTTAATGACACATAAAAGGTTAAGTTTTCTTAGATTGAGATAGTCTTAAATACACATATATTCATTACTACACACTAAAATACCTATGACACCATTTAAATTTATTTAGTTCAGGGTTGAAAAAAAAAACCGGGTTATTTAAAAAAAATCCATTTGGGTTATGCCGAGATCACAATCAACTTAACATTCACTTAAAGTTAACATAACTTAAGAAAACAGATGTGTGATCACGATTCACTTAACTTAACAACTCAAGCCAAACATCTGCATTCTCGAGTATGATCTGTGATTTTTACTATTAGTAAAGTGATGATCTGTGAAGCTGCTTCAGGTGTGACCAAGTTGGTTAATACTTATCTTCAGAGATGATAAAATACTTTGAATTCAAAGGTATACAGTTTGAATATACTATCAGATATACACTCTCTCAAAACGGAGTAAGTGAACGCATGAATAGAACACTAATGGAGCATGTGTGCGTGTATGTTATTAAGCCAAATGTTTTGAAATATTTGGTCAGAAGCTGTGATGACAGCAGTATATATATTGTTAATAGAAGCCCAACAGTAGCCTTGGATTGTAAAACTCCTCTGAGGTCTGGTATAGTCAATGTCCAAACTTGTCAAAATTGTGTGTGTTTGGCTGTATTGGCTGGCATTCCTAATGAGCTATTTAAAGGGAAACTGAACAATTGTACCCAGAAGTGCATCATGGTCAGCTATTGCCTCAATGGCTATAGGATGTGGAACCCTGTCACAAGAAAGATTGTTTTGGCATGTGATGTGTTGTTTGATGAAAATGCCACTTGGAGTGGAGAAAATATGACCATATTCCCAGCATAAAAACACCGATACTTTGTGAAATAGTTACCATTCCGTCAGGAGGACCAAGCCATAAAGAGTTGGACAAATAAACGCCTCCACTATCAGATGAAGGTGAACTTCGTAGTAGCTAACACCCACGTGTGAAACCAAGCTATTTGCAAGATTATGTAGCATTTGCTATGAATGCAGAAAGCTTTCTTGACAATTTGCCTCAAGATTTGTTGATGTCAAGGGTAAACCTGATGAGAGGAACTGGAGCTAGCTATGAAAGAAATGAATTTCCTCAAGAAAAACAACACCTGGGAACTAACTTCATTACCTCATGGTAGGAAAGCTATCTCCTGTCGCTGGGTCTTCAGCATCAAGAGAGATCAAGATGGTAATAAGGATTGCTATAAGGCAAGGTTAGTGGTTAAAGGTTGTCAACAGAAGAAAGGTTTCAATTTTAGTGAGACTTATGCCCCAGTAGCACATATGACTACTGTCAGAACAATGCTAGCCATCATTAATGAAGAGGATTTACATGCATGTCAGATGGATGGAAGTATAATTTTGTAATGGAGTTAGTGTATGATAAAGTTGTAAAGATTGAATATGTCCAAAGTGAATTTCAAATTGCTGACATTTTAACCAAAAGCTTAAATGACACTAAGTTTAAACAACTACACCCACAATTAGGATTCATCCATGTTTAACACATTTGCCTTCTCTCTCTGCACATGTAAAGCATGTTAAATTGAGGCGAAGTTTTGGTATAGCAATTTAACATTTATTCATTATGATATTGGTACAATTTTCATGCATACGTTGGTAGTTCTGTTAATAGTATTTGTTCTTGCCTGATCTGTATTTAGTTTTTTAGTTCATATTAATATTTCAGTTAATAAACTAACTTTCAATCCAGTAATGTTTGATGTTTATAGAATAAACATTCTATAAAACTGTGGTGACACGTTTTCAAAAATTGCACAAAACCTTATTCTTTTCATAATATTCCACAAATAAGTGTCTCCCGCACAACCATTTTTTTTAGTTGCCGCAATTTTGAATTGTCTACTTGAATAAAGGGCCCTACAGACAATCTGATCTGGTTGGCCTGACAGTCGGCCCGACCAAATCAGGTGTTATCTACAAACCTTAGAGTCTGATTTCATCAGTTGTTGTTTTTTTCTCTAAAAGACACACGCCATATGTCCCCTATATTATCCAGGCACCCAATCATTAACAGGCTATTATTCAAAAACGAGAGATACCTTAGACCATTCGACCAACAAAGCAGGTTACCAATGTGTAAAAGTTAGATGGCGTCACAAACATAAAGGTCTAAACTAGTGTTTAAATTATTATTAGGATACAAAACTAACTTTCAAACCTTCCATAGTTTATAAATACCTAGGTTATCATTATGGTTCTTACCCAACCTAGCTTAACCTAACCTTTTATGCACTAATAAATGTGTCAGTATTTACATTTCTATATTTCTCCTGTAATTTTAGTGAACTTTGTTTTAATTGTTTGTAAATTTAAAATTATCAAACTTTATGAATCTTAGTATTATTCGATTTGTAGTCTTCTTGGGTGTGTAATAATAACAAATATATATTGTGATATAACTGTGAAAAAGTCTCTTTTGTGAGGAATAGTTTCTGACCTAAAACCAAAAAATCCTATAGCTTAATAAAAAAAAAAGTGGAAACACACTGAAAAAATTGGCCCGCCCAGGTTGGACTAAATATATAAATATTCTCAAGCTAGCTAGAAACAATTCCATTGTTTGAAAATTAAAGTAGTCCTTTAGTAGAACCCATTGTAGGCCTAAAGTAAAATATAATTAAATACCAGCTGGCTACCTACATATGTTTCGTAGAGTTTACAACTCATCAAGGGCAAAGAAACTAATATTAGCTAAAGGTAGGCATATTGTACAATATTTTAGAAGAAACACCTCCCCACCCCCTAGAAAAGTTAGTTTTCTAGGGCCTTGCTCATTATCATTCCTCAAATGTTTCCATCCTGTGGCCTGGTCAGTTAAGTTTTTTTTTATTATTATTATTTAGCAACACGTCTTACTACCCGTTCGGGTTATAGCTTAAGTACTAATTACGCTAATGGATTAGGAATTGGGAAGGTTGAATTAAAGGAAGTGAACCCGCATTTGCGTGGAGGGAGAGTGGAAAACAATTTAGGAACACCCCCCCCCCCAGTTCACCCGACCGAGATTCGAACCTCGATCTCCCGTCCTCAGCAGTCAGGCTCAACACGACAAGCGCGTTAGCCAACTACGCCACCGAGGCAGGTACAGTCAGTTAAGTAAAATGCCTCTATCCTTTCACCATTCTTTTTCTCTCACTTGCACACAAGTCTCTAAAATAAAAAAACATAACTGTGAGGTGTTATCTATGCCTACCTTCCATGTTGTGTTAAGTTTGTTTATATACTCAATAAAATCATTTGATAGTTGAGCTAGAACGGGTTTTGGAGACGTGGATAATAAAGGCATTGGCTTTATGGTGGATACCAGATTTGTGAGCATCCCCAGACATCCTAACACAACTAGAATTTTCATGCTCCTGTAAACAAAAATTGACAACATTATTCCTGATTAATAAAACAATACTTCACTAACATGCATGTGCCCTTAAAGACCACTTGATTACCTTAAGTTTCCGACTCATTTTATTATGATAGAGAAAACATTTATGAGATAAAATGAAAGTAATGAAAAGTGAGTTTTAACTACTGTGCTCTAATAAGAATAAATATGATTCTGGTATGGTTTTTTTAAATGTAACCAATATCATCTTGAAAATATATCATACAATATAAACTGAAAATATAAAATAATTTCAATTGATTTACAGTTTAGTTCTCTAATACTTGAATCTTATTCCAAATTTCAACTAAAAAATGGGACAGTTAAAATAGACCTTACTCACAATATTAATTTCACCTATGATTGAAAGTATCAAATGAACAAACACTCTAACAAAATAAAGATTAATAAATAAACTTTGGTCTTTGTGTCACTCTCTAGAGATAAGCTTTGGTATTGTGTTGTATCATATAAGTATAGAAAAGTGATAAGTGTTGTATTTAGTGATCCAAACGATACATCGATAACATTGACGTTAGCATCGATGTTTAGATGAGCGATACATCGCTGATACATCGACGATAAAATGACTAAACATCGACATCATTCACTCATCTCACTTCCTACATTCATTCTAGGGATGGGGTAAAATGTTCCTTTAGTGGAGCAGAACCATCTGTTACTGCTCCAACACTGGACCTGTTACTTTTACCTGCTCCTTTTTGTCACAGTGACAGTATTCGTACCTACTCTCAGCCTAGTTTTTTTTAGCATTGTATCTACTCCCTGTTCGGATTTTTAGCATTTATGCCAATTACGCCAATGTGTTAGGGCTGAAATGGTTGATTCTAAAGGAAGTGCAGCCACATTTGTTTGGAATGGTAAATGAGAACGTTTAGGAAAAATCACCCTCAGTGCACCTAACCAGAATCGAACCTTAATCTCCCTGTCATCTCCAGTCCATTCTAGTGCGAGAGGGAAGCCAGAGACCAGATGCTGGCAACCTACTTGATATTGTGGGCTTTATGTGTTTTAAAAAAATGTTTGGCTGATTTGAAAAAAAGTAAATAAAAAAAATTAAATTTTACATTTCCCAATTAGTAATTAGCTATTAAGTTCATTTTTTGAACAAATTGTTTTTTGCTAAATATTTTGTGGGCTAGATAAAATCGGTCAGTCAGTAGATTTCTGACCCTTGCCTTAAATCATTTGATCACCAAGTGAGTCCCTGCACTGTCACTCATCAACGTAGCAATTTATTGTGAGAATACATCACATACTGTGCTTTTCTTGTGGAAATAATGTTTATACTACGAAAGCTTTCCCCTTCAAAACTCATTTGTGACTCCCCAAACCAACTCTGAGCTAGACCTATATAATAATAAGGTTGCGCCGGAAATCAGCGCTCTGATAAGAACACAAAGCATCCACTTCCTTTCTACTGTACGACTGCTCTAAAATCTCCGGAGCATAAAGGAACAAGGTTGCCCCGGACCCATTACAACGCTGCCTGTGCCAGAGACGAGGAGCAAGGTTACTTTGAACCTGTTACAGCGTGTATTTGATCCGTGGACCAGTGACAAAAAGGAACAGCTCCTTTCGGAGTGTTAGTAGTGATTTATGTAAGTAAAGTGTTATGTTTATTATATCTTTATTATTATTATTATTATTATTATTATTATTATTAATTATTATTATATATTTCAATTGAGTTACATGCTTCGGTCAGTACGTTTATCAACGATTTACCTACCTACTGATTTCTTGCTAGCTTGTGCACCCCATGGCGCCATGACACTTAGTACACGTCTATGTTGTGTTTGTAGAGGTAAATAGAGATGCTAGCATAAAAAAATATTACCGATTATTTGGGGTAAAATATATACTTGTGTAACGAATTTTATTAATGAAACTTTTGACTAAATTTAGTTTTTATTTCAACTTATTTAATTAAATTAATATAATGTAGTCATTTTTATGTCAAATAATGCCTTGATTACTATATTATGCTTGTGCATCATTGTTTTCATACTTTCTAAGTTATATTTATTTTACAATCAATTTGGTTTATCCTAAAGTTAGTATCCTAAATTGTGTTATATTTCTTTACCGATCACAATGCCACCCAATAAATTTAAAAGCCAAATTTGGAACTATTTCAAAAAAATTAGTGACAAAGAAGCTATGTTCAAGATTATATATATACTCGTATATAATAAGAACCTAAAAACTTCTGGCAATACAAGCAATCTTCACGGTCATTTAGAAAATGTACATTTTCAGCAGTGGCTAGATGCGGAAATACCTAGCAAGAAGCCAAAAAGAATTGGTGACATTACTGCTTATATGGAAGTAGATGCCGCAACGTCAGCAAATAGAGATTTTAATAATGTCGTTCCAACAGCATCAACATCGGACAGCGACCCAAATATCTATTCTTCCACCAGTGTTGCCAGTACTTCAACTAGCATTGTTATACCTAAGAAAAGTTTGCAGACGCAACCAAACGTTGATGACTTCATAAATAACATAAAAAGTATAACCACACAAGATGAAGCTAGATCAATGAAAATAACTGAAGCGATTGTGAATTTTATAATAATGAATAATAAACCATATTCCACAGTAGAAAGTAAAGGCTTTCTACGACTGATGAGGGAAGTATGTCTGTTGTACAATGTGCCAAGTCGAGAGACAATAAAAACCAGAATTGATGACAAATATGAGGTAAATGAGTCATCTTTTTAAAAATTATATATAAAATATTCTGAAAACCATCTACGATATTTGGACTGAAACCATGCAAAATAGATCATTTGTGGGTGTTACTATTCACTTTTTGGACAAGTCTTTACTCCTCAGCGGAAATTAGGTGTTATGGAGCTGACAGAAATCCACATGTCACTGTATATCACTGAAAAACTTACAGAAATGTTCACCGAGTGGAATGTTTCAATTGAAAAAGTTTCAGCTATCGTCACAGATAATGACACGACTGTAATGAATGTCAACAAGAAATGTTTGGAGAAAAAAAGATTATTCCTTGCTTTGCCCATACAACTAATTTAGTCGTAACTAAATTAATTGACAATGCAAAAAGCTGTACTGAATTAATTGGTAAGGTTCGAGATACAATTAAATTTATCAAAAGTGTGTCAATACCAGTGACGAGTTACCGAAAAGACAAATTGAAATGGGACTGAAAGAAGGTCAAATAAAAAAACATATTCTTGATGTTCGCACAAGATGAAATTCATCCTTCTACATGTTACAGCGATACATGGAGCTAGTGTCCATGGTAGGGGCAATACTTTTGACTCGACCGGAAGCTCCCCCAATGGTCTCAAGCAGTGAACTAGATTGTGTCAAAGAAATGGTAGAATTACTATGTACATTTGAGAAGTTAACAAAATTAATTTCGGGAGATAGCTACGTGACGGTGAGCAAAGTAATTCCACTAGTTAGTTGAGTCCGAGAAGCAACAGAAAATATGAAACCTAAAATGGAATGATTACACAATTTAAAGAGGAGATAAAGAAACAACTAGCTAGAAGGTTTGATAACCTTGAGCATTCCGCCATACTTGCCATTTCAACTACTCTCGAAGCCAGATTTAAGTAGCATGCATTTCAAAGATGCCACGGCCAAAGGCAAAGTAATTAATTAATTAACTAAATATGTGCGGGAATATAACAGCTTGCCTACATCAAGGAATTACACTTCTAATTAATCTGATAATAATGATTCGCAATTTGATATTTGAAATACCATAAACAGTTGACACACAAAAATATGAAAAATAAATCATCATCTACAACTACAGGAACCATCAGCGAAACAGAGGTTCAGATGTATCTGTCATCTTCTGTCACACCAATAAAAAGAGACGCCATTGAAATCTGGGAGGATATGAAGTCTATTTTTCCAACATTTGCAAAAATTGCAATGATATACCTCCCCATCTTCACCACGTCTGTGCCGAGCGAACGCTTGTTCTCAGAAGCCGGGGCAACCATCCCCCATGAAAGAAATAGGCTTCTGGGAACTAGATTGTCTAAGCTTCTTTTCCATTACTTCATTTTGTGTGGTTTTTTTTAGTTTGGTGGTCTAGTATAAGTTAAGTTAGTTAAACATCGATTAATCGGTAAACATTTCATTCACCTATTTTGGGTTGGAAATGTTTGATTTACGCTGGTATCCTAATATATGAATATATAGGAACATTTTATGTAAAATTTCTAAGGATGATATGAACATTTATAGTTCTTATTTGTGTTTTTAGTGGTCTGTGATCTCACTAAACCCATGTGATGATAACAAAATCACAAGACAAAAGTGTGGTCACTTTTCTATAATGTTTCTAAATTATTTCAAAACATCAGAAAAACATCGATGTATCGTTCTTATGACTGATGTTTTTAAGAACGATGTCGCATCTCTAGTTGTATTAGACTTCCTAATGTTAGAGGATCAAACTCTGGTCTGAGTCATCTGACTTCCTGGGTGGAGGGGGGGGGGGAATGCGTAAGGTACATAATTATAGAACATAGATGGCCAGCTATAAATGTAGCTTCAAACAAGCAAGAAGTATTATTTACCTTTAATATTTTAAAGGTATAAACTAATTTATGAAATAAAGAATATTTGGTTCTCTATAAACTTTGGTTATTCATCTATGTTCTAATTACTATTATTCATTAACATGTAATCTAATCCAATGATCATCTTAATTCTGCAATTTACTATATAATTGTCACTTCACTATTAATAGCTCAATATAGTGCAATATATAATTCCAAATTAAAACTCTTGGTGTAAAATTAAAATTATAAAGTTAACAGTAGACTTTTAACATTTTCTTTATATATTATTTTTCTATCTATATATTAAGCCTAATTTTGTTTCTGATTAAAAGGTGTTTAAGAATAACTGCTAAAATTAAATGTCTCTATTAAAATTATTTCAAAAATAAAATTAGTATTTTAAATAAACAATAACTATTTACTAAAACAACTAAAATTAATTAAAATAATTTAATGTGAAATCAGCACAATCTAAGAAAAGTCAAATTATTTATATTTTGTTTTTCTCTAGCCTTATCCATGAAAAACACATGGCACCGGCCATAGATAAGGCACCGGCACATGCTGTTTCTACTAAATAATTGATTCGTGTAAAAATCGATTTTTTGACATTTTGTAAGTAAGTGATCTGAATATGTGTTTAAGTTCAATGAATGTATTTCGTAACTATGTGGCTTTTTTGCTTGTATAATAATGTGTTCAATTTACACTTTGTTTACGCTACAGGTTCATATTGCATCCATTTTTATACCAGTGGGTTTGGGGGATATAATCGGTATGGAAGACCTCTCCGGCGGGACTGTTTAAAAAAATATATTTAAGCCTGAAAAGTCGTATTTTGAAGCCATCCCCGACCCCTACAAATAGATATAAAATAAAAGTTTCGCATTTAGCTGAGTTCGGACGTTGCTGTTTTGTGATCATTTGTTTAAAACAAGTAGAAAGAAAAGCCTACATAACCCTAAACTTTTTTTGGGGGGTTGGGGGCTGTGATTTAAAATGTATGGACAGATAATTTGGTTGTTTATTTTTCACAATTATTTTGCTGTTGTTGTCTAAACAAACTTCTAAAAACACAAGTAAATAGAAAAGAAAGAACATTTATTTACTAAGTAAATTTTAGCATCTAAATTCTAAGTGTACATTTCTATGTTTCATACAGACTCAGCCATCATACTCATACTTTGTATTTGAACTATTTTGTTTTAACAGTGCTGGTTAGGACCGCAACATTGTACAAAAGTCCTGGAAATTTAAGACAAAATTAATTTTTGTCACTGATATTGACCTTAAAACGCTCACCCTAATTTGGGTCTTCTCTGATGCCCACACTTTTGTCATTGCAGAAAAAAACTCTCTCATCGGCTGCTTTACTTCCTGGCAATGCTTGTACATATTCTTCAATTTTACTGATGTGCTGATGATCTATGGAATTTTCTCTCAAATGTTTAAGCAGTTCAAGCCACCGTTTATCAGATTCTAATTTAAATATTCTCAAAGGAACGCTCAATACCAAACAAATATATTGAAAATCTTAAATAAGAACTATGAAAAAGGATAGATATAATAAAAAGAAAGTGAAGATAAAAAATGGAAGATGAAAAATTGACGAAGACATCAGCGAATATGTATTCACTAAAAAAAATGCTATTAATAAGTGGTTAATACTGGAATGACCTTTAACACAACCAATTAGATGAAATACAGGCACTAAGGAGTCTAAATAAGATTAATGGTTAAATATTAAACATAAGGAGAAGTTAAATTGGTACATGGATAATACATAGAATTGTCAGAATAATACGAAAAATGTTGATGAACATTCAAAAATTAATGAAATATAAGTGACACTGTAAAGTCAAAGATAAAAAGAATAAAAATACAAGAAACACATTTAAATTAAGACATTATAGTTTACAATGAATAACCAATATAATTTAAGGTTAAAGGTAAAAAACACATTAAAATTAAAACAGGATGTATTACAATGAATTGTCTAATATAAATTTAAAGGTTTAAGTTCGAAAAAAGTTAATAAATTAACTTGCTGTCTTCGAGTAGAAGTTAAAAGTGATAAACCAGAAGAAAGTAAACAGGGGAACAGAATTATGTCAGCCTTAATTTGAATAACTTAAGTTAGAAAAGATAGTATAAAAGCTAAATTTGGAAAAAGAGGCGAAAACACAGTTAATTGGAGAGATTATTAGATGTAAAAAATGTTTTATTATCGTATAGTATAAAAGCTCATTAGCTGTAATTTGATTCCACTCCTTAAACCATGAACGCTGATAGGCTGGTTGACTTGACTACATGCTTCGGCGCAAAAACACCATCTTCAGGTCTGAGAAAAACCAACATAGAAAAATAATATTAGAGAAATAAATACAAACTAGAATTAAGTAAGCCCAGAGAGTGAAAGGCAGAAATTAACAACAGAAGGAAAAATTCCAATGACTAAATGACTAGAATAAAGCTGACCTCTAAGATCAAACATGTGATGGAGTAATATATAGTAAAGAGAATAAATATCTAGATTAAATACATTAAACTATCGAGCTTACCTTTGAATTAGTGTTAGATGTTGTCCCTCTCACTACCAAGGTGCAATAGTTTGAGTAAATTATTAGATAAAATTACAATTAGGAAAGAAATTATCCAGAATAAAATAAGTACAACGCTTGAGAATATTTATTATACTCCTCCTTACTAATTTAATATGAATATAATTAAGATTCTAATTTGTTCTCATTCCACATTGAATAATGGCTCTCAGTGTATTTATCTACACAAGTCATTTCATCAAAAAGCTTTGTATCAGAAGATGCGTCAAAGTGGTTTTTTTTAACAATAAGGTAGTCTATGGCCAGTTGAACATTAGACCATTCTGGAGTTTTTTTAGAGTTGTCCATTCAAACATTTCCAATTCCTCGAAATGCATTGTCCACTGCTATAAATATTGTAATTAAGTCTCTTAAAATGTAACAACACTCTTGGGAAAATCCTCTTTTTCAGGTTGTGAACAGTTGTTTGTCATTAGTTTGCGCAGTACATGAACAAATCTAGTATTAATCTTATTTTGAAGGTTCTCTTTCATTGTTTCTATCTGCAGTAACCTCATTGGCAAAAACATTCTGACCTTCCACTTTTAAAACCGAGTTTTAGAAGCTTGACTGTATGAAATATAACCACATTACTTAGTGTTCACCTTCAAAGAATGTTTTCAAAACCACAGGACATTTAGACTTACTCAGAAAGTATTCCTTAAGTGGCAAATACAATTTTAAAATTCTTTCCACAACAGGTATTAGCGCTAGCCATCTGTTTTTGCTGTACCCCAACATTTTCTGGTACTCAATATTGATGGTTTCACAAATTTCTTTAAATTGTTTCACCCTTACTGTGTAAATATAGAAGTGTGAATATATTTTCCCAACCATGACTTCTATATCTACTAGCAAACAATCAGACACACTTAATATAGTATTGTGTATGATGTGTAAAGCATATCCAATACCCACAATATATATTTGCAAAAAAAGTTTCCAATTTGCGATAAACATGCTCTGTTACTTTTATTCCTGCACCACCAAGCATAGGCCTACAGTTTGTCTTATCCCCACTGAAAGAAATTATTTTGTCTGTTAGGTTATGCTTTTGCAACAAATCCTAACTGACAATAATTTCGGAAGTTTTCCCAGGCTGAGCTTGTAAATTCAATATTTTTACTTTCACCCCATAAAACTCATCAAAATATCTCGCCAACACGGGTAATCTTTTTTGTGACCCATGGTTAGATGTGTCTCATTAAGGAAACATAATTTGCATTTTCCAACCCCCTTTTAAGTTGTGAATCAGCCAATGGTGCAAATACTTGAATTACAATGGCTTGCGATTTTGTTTTGGCACAATGAAACTTCGGTCTAAAAATCGATTTCCTAGAACAAGAAACCTGGTCTGAAGCTACATGCCAATGAGATTTTAAATGTTTTTCCATATCACAGGAAACTCCGTGCGTAGCACTAAACTCAGTACGACATTTTTCACAGACAACCTCATTACTATTCGCTTAACTTTAAGTTTTGTGAACGAATATTTAGCCTGTAAGTCAGCGTTAAAAGATCACTTTCTTTTTGGCATTATTAAATATATTCGTTTGCAAACTTAAATGCATATGACACAACTTACTAAAGTCTAAACACAACTCTTTCGAAAGAAATAAACACAGTTGAGATTACTTCTGAAGGAGGCTTGAGTCAGAACAAATACTGTATTTCCGAATCTGTGGGCACATTGGTGTGGTACGGTGGAGGGGGATTCGCGTTGTCTAGAGTGGACTGATAGGCACTGGGCTGGTGCACTGAGCATCTAGACGAGTCCTAACAACGTTTTTATTAATTTACTTAACTCACAAAATAGACTACCCTCCAAAACGGGACAGTTGTGTGTCCCATGGAAAATCTTGGGGACAGCAGGACATATTTCCCCAAAGCAGGACGTCTGTTCATGTTATCCATGCCTCACATTATATACTCATCTAGCATATTATTCATGTTTCAAATTAAAAGCGGGTCCCATCTCCCTTATTGTAGGCAGAATAAATAAAGTATTAATATTATATTGTTTTAGCAATATAAAAAAAAAATTAAAGGCCCGCAATTGAGTCATATTAACCAATCGGCCGATGTCTGGTAGAAAAGGTAATTTTAACTTGATACATTAATAAAGGTACATTTATACTGCCTTTTTTTCATGCAACTAGGTGCACCGGAGTAGCACGTTGGGGCATGACTATTAGATCCATCCAGTTTTGTGGCGGTCATCACACGAGTATAAAAAGCATGTAAAATATAGAGGTGCAATACAATCGCTAGGTGAAACATACAACATGGATTCTAAAGGCCCTGACACAGACTCAATAAGCTCCACATCCTTATAGTCCTTAAGTTATTAATGGTCCTTAGAAATGTAAATCGCTTCTACACAGTCTGTATTCGTAATCACGTGATCATGCCAAACAATGAGCAATTTGGAAACAACGTCCAATAAAACGTTTCGAAAGGAAACTTTCTAGAGCTAGGCAAAAGCAGATATCATCTGAGAAGCAGACACTATCCCAGCAGAATAATATTATAACATAAGTAACTACTCAACATACTTTTATAAAACGTTTAGGATATTTCTGAAATAGCTCAGTCCGTAAAATTAAATTATTTTATAATTTTGTATTTGTTTCCATAGTTACGGATCCTTTGGCTGCCATTGGTGCTTTCATTTTGATGCGCGTGCACATTTACTTTGGTGTAATTTGTAGCCCTTAGCAGTCTGTATCGACATAGTCAACTTCTACGGAGTGGTAAGGACTAAGGAATTAATGATATTGACTCTGTAGATAGTGAAGTTGATCTTTTACGGAGTACTAGGCACCTTACGGATACATAGTCTGTAGACAAACCTTAAGACAGTGTTGAACAAAATTAAGAGCCTTCGTTTATACTTTCACCGAGAATACATGGACATTAAGAAGAAAAGTAAAAGTGGTATGTTTGTTGATGAGACTGTAACTTCTCACCACCCATTAAACAGCAGAAGGTACTTTTAAAAAAAACACTAAGAAGATATGGTGTCTGATGCCTATCAGTTTATGAAATTTGTTAAGGACACTAAGGTTGACCATTGTTCTATTTTTGGTGATTTAATAGCATCTAAACTACGAAGTTTGAAGTTTGACTTCCTCGGTAAGACCAATTGCTCATCACAGTTTGCTATTATTAACACTGCTGGAGTTTGAAATGGAAACTGACTATCCAGTTAAGCACAGCCCAGTAGATAACAATGTAATATCAATTCGAAATCAATGTTCACCAACTACTAACTACGGCTTCAACCAGAGTGGATCTCTTCCACAGCATTCACAGCAAACGGGTTCCAAGTCATTCTCTCCTCAATATCCACAAATACCAAATTCTGTAACTTGTTGCGCTGACGATTCAAGTTTGAATTTGTACCTTTATAGCGAGGATAGCTTATAGGTTTAAGACTATATATGATTCAATTTTAGCACTAATTTACTTAGTTACTTCTTTTGTCATTCATGTCACACTTATTTGTTTAAAAAATATTAATTTTAAACATTAACAGTAGATTTTAATCATAGCTTACAACACAATGTTTGTTTGTTCCATTTAAATATTTAATTATTTATTTCAAATACTACTATTAAATAATTAAATATTTATATAGTAGTAACAAGTTAATCTACAGCTCTTTACTAGAGCCATTGCGATCTTTTTTAAACTCACCTTCACTTAACCATACACTGCCTTGACGATGGCCATTCATACTTATGGAATTATGACTGATATCGATAACAACGAAATTTTATACGGGTTCATCAAACTATGATAGCTGTCACCTGTTGCCAAAAAAGAAGAGTGACCAATAATCGTGTACTTGCTGGTATGGCATCCCTAAATGTAGTATCTTGTTTTAAAATATGTGGTTCAACCGTACTCAGCAAAATATCAAAGTCACTCGGGACACACTTGTGAAGTTCTTAAACAATCGACCTCTATCTAATTCACGCATTTCTGATAGTATTCCTGCACAGAATGAACGTGATTCTAAAACTGACTCATCAAGAACTCACAACGCTTTTGTATCTTTTGATGTAAAATGGTGATAGCTGCAGCGATGCTGGCAGCAAGTACTTCTCGCAACAACATCTCTAACACATGGAAAGAAATGCAAAAGTGTAAACAGGTCGGGTTGTATAAGGCAAGATGTAAGAGGTCTCTTGAGTTTTTAAATACTTACATGTGGGCAAATCATGAGTGTAAAAAATACAAAGTTGAGATGTAACAGAAAAAAAATTCTTCAGTGGTAGAATGATCTAAGGCTCACTTTTGCAATAGATTGGATTGGACTTCCGGTTACGAGGATATTGGGGTTTGAATCCTGGTCAGGTGTACCTAACGTATTTTCAAAATAGGTTTCCATTCTCCCTACACACAAATGCTGATACAATTACTCTTAATTCAGCCTTCACTATCCTTAACACATCAACATAATACATACATTTATGTATAACCTGAAAATTTAGTAAGATTTGGTGACTAAGAAAAAATCTTTGAACACACTAATTGATAATTTGATACTGAGACAAGGCTAGTGTTTCATTAGTTAAAGCCCTTATCACACCATCATCATGCACATCTATGCCATCCCTCTTTAAAGCATCATTCCATGTAACAAAAGCTAAAAATGTATGACTAATAGTGTGTAATGTTTAATTAGGTGGATGACTCAAATAAGTTAGGAAAGGGGGGGAAGAAGAAATAACTTAGGTATGCAGTTCCTCCCACAGATATTGAATATCTCCAAGCAAACTTTTTCATTCATCAATGTTAGCATGTTATGGGCTGTACATAAAAGTGTAATGTAAAACACTACTTACTACCTGTTTTTAAATGCACCATGGCCATATTGAATACCTACTTTTAGGCATTCATGGTACTTTTTTCAAGGAGAAAAAGATTTAATCTTTTCACTCTGTATGTTGCTACCTTTCATTTTCTTGTCTAGAAGTAGGTCTACTAGTTAATTATGTGTAGATCTATCCTTACGCCAATTTACAATGTCACTTATTTACAAAATTAAGCATATCATATACCTGCTTTGGTGGTCACATGGTCTTAGGTGATACTCTCACAATATACTAGGCTGCTGAAGACAGGGAGATTGGGTTTCAATCCCGGTCAGGTGTATTGAGTGTTGTTTTTCCTAAATAGTTTTCTTCTCTCCCTCCACACATGTGGGTTACTTCCTCTAAATTCAATATCCATAATCTCCAACACATTAGGCCTAATGTAGGTAATTAGTATATAGGCGTACAACCAAAATCCAGGTAGTAAGACGCGGTGCAAAAAAAACCTATCAGATGACCAAAAGTGTTTTAATTTCCATCTTGTTTTGTTGTAACTATTTGTGCTCTGAAAAGGAATTGTTTGTTTTTCAGAGATCAAAGGTATATTTTTACCTGTTGTGTTTCTCTTTATTGGACCCTAAATAGAGACATTACAGTAAGTGAGCAAAAATGTACAACTGATGCTACACTTTTCAGAAATTCAATAAATCCCTCCCTTTCTTTTTCTTTTGTACCAAGGGTTTGTAATTAGCTCTTTCACTCACATGAGCCATTTTAAAAATTAAAATAAATGTTCATTGTCTAAGCATGAAACTTTTAAAATACCTTTAACTATAAAAGTTAAAAACAATATTCTAGCTTTAAAAAGCAAGCAAATTATATCCTAATTTTTCAACTACGTTTAGATGGCACATTAATTGATCTTTATAATTTTTGTGTGCTAAATATTTGTCAATTTGGCATTTTAGGTTTAAATAGCACACTTTAATGGGACTGACAAAGCAGTATTTGAGCTATGTTCCTGCCGGTAACTTCAATATCATAGCCAGTACTGGCTGTAATGTGGTGTTCCTCACTTTAGAAGGGCAAGATGGTAGATTTGTTGGTGCCGCGGCTTGCGAGGATGTGGTGGTTTGGGACCTACGCCTTGGTGAGAAGGTGAGTCATTTAGTATATTGAGTGGATAATAAAAGTAGGATGTCTTTATAGACTCTGAGTTTGACTGGTGTATTTGCAGGCTTTATCTACATAATTAGAAAAGTAAAAGTTGGAATTAAAACAAAAATATATTAACTTATTAAGTTCCAACATTTGCCACCAATTAATAATTAATCAAGATTTATTCCTATCATTCACAAAATACATCATCAAGAGCTCCACCTTAGAGGCCAAAACCAACAACACTTTTAATAACTGGAGAATTTGTCATTTCGTTGATGATTGCAAGGGCCTGTAACACAATATCTTTTTACTTGAACAATTGAAATTATATGATGATTTTGACATTTTAATTGATTGTATAGTAGTTATAGTCCTGCATACACGTTGTATGATAAAAAGTTCACCTTGATAATTAAATCAATTGTATCCACTTTAATTTTGCCCAAATGCCAAATAGATACTTTTTAAATTAAATTATGAATTACAAACATATATGGGGTGAAACTCACACCCTCCCAACAAGAAAACACTCAACTACAGTAACCCCATGACTTTTTGGTGCTGACTGACAGCTCACAGCTGACGGCTTTGAAAAGCTACTAGACCAAATTATGTATCCCTACGCCAAACCATATGATCTGCAAAATCATGTGTTTAGCAGCTGTCACTTATGACAGTCAAAATGTAGGTATATATCTAAATGTTGACTGTCAGCTGTCAGTCAGCACCGAAGAAGCCATGGGGCTACTGTAAGTACCACTAAATATAAAACATATTTTTGAGGGAAAAACATAGCCTAACTCAAAGAAAACTCCAAGCAGAATGTCATGAGAAATGCTTCCTGTCTTTCACCCTGTTAGTTCTGGAAACTTCATTCTGTTCCTCGTGACCCAAAAAAAAATGTAATTTCAATAGTTCCACCTTTCTTTGAGATGTTTGAAAGTAAAGAATGCCCTTCACCCGCTAAGGTGCGGCCACACAAATAACCTTGGGCTGGCTATTTTTAGTTCATTTTGGACAACATTTTCCTTCTTCACTTCCACCCTCTTGTTTGCAACGTGGTAGATTTCAAATTATAGCATTTAACATATAAACGTAGAATTGAATGTTTCAAGCTAAGCATGCTTATTTTAAATAATAAAAAATAAGTCGACAAATTAGGGCATATTTTAATATTCTTTGTTCTATTACCATTAATAGACTGCCTAGTGCAGAAAAAGAAAGATTACAATACAATTGGTTGATAACTCTTTTCAAACTTATTCTTTCATACTATTTCTGATAAAAACTTTCCTTAGTAAAAGAAAATATTCTGAAGGTGGCTGCCTTGGTCAGAAGCGAGAAAGTATCATTTGCTGTCAGGCCACACAGCTTAAGGTTGGATGGAAGACCACACGAGAAAATGCCAGTGTTTTTGCAGTTCTTATGGCAAAACTATTTTGGCTAAAATAAATAAAGTATTGCTACGGTACAAACATATAATTTAATTTTCTTCACATGTTGATATATCAACAGTTCCTAAATATCCAACAAGAGCATAGCAGCATTAGATAAGCAACTTTTAAATGAAGAGAAAAAAGTTGTCATTAAATTTCAGGACACCCTTGACAGGTTTCAAGACATTTTATGGTTACTGTGTGAAGAAAATTTAATTATATGTTTGTACTGGAGCAATATTTTATTTATTTTGGCCAACAAAAATTCTGCCATAAAAACTGCAAAAAAACACTAACTTTTCCTCGCATCTTGCTCCATCCCACCTTAAAAGACATTGAAAATAAGATATCACATTTTTTTATCTATTATAACACTCAAACTTTAGGATTTTTAAAGAAAAATAGCTCCTGTGGAATCTCTTGACCTTAATTTTGGGTGTGAACCATCTTTTGAAATAATGCCTAGAGTCAAATATTGTGTTAGAGCTGAACACCTGCACAGTAATTACTCGCTAACCGAGGTGGCCTCCTTAATAACTCTTATTTAAAGGTAGCTATAATATAATGATTTAGACTAACACTTCTTTCAATTGATTCTTTTGCTCATCAGATGAACTTAAGTAAAAGAATTGATTACCGTACTTTGAAGAAGTAAAAGCAAAGAAGAAAGTATTTGTAAGAGATACCTTTTAAATTATTTTAGTTTCATAATTTACAATCTTAAAGCCATCTCAAAAACTAACTTTTATTATGTTTTTCATATGGGAACTGTAAATAATATATAAAACCAGAACTAAAACAGTAATCTTTGGCATAGTGTAATAGTGCTCAAACACAGGTTCCTAATGTGGCTAATGTGTCACACATTGCTAATTTAAAAAACACGTTATAAACAATTTAAATATATGTTTAAAATGTGTATTATGTGAGCCAAACCAAATTTAGATCTCATTGTTCTGTCCTCTTATGGTTAATTTTGCTCAGACTAATTTTTGTATAATCTAAAACATATACTCCATTCAGTTAACCTTTTCTCTAATTTTGTTCCCTCTGTAGACATATGTTTAATTAATGTAATGTTGACAGGCCTTGGTACTGCCAGGGGACAAACATCAGGTGACGTGCTTAGCAGCATGTCCTACAAGCAGCACCTTGCTGTGGGCTACAGGGATGGATCTGTGAAGGTGTTTAATCTCAAGACAGGAGAGAACACAACAGTTTTCTCAGGCCATCGAGCAGACATCACTTGTCTGGTTTATGATTCAGAGGGTCATCGCCTGGTGTCTGGCTCAAAGGTACTCAATTAAATATTGCATGAACACCAAGCTAACAGAAATACTTTTCAATTTTTGTGTAATTTATGATGATGATGATGATGAATGATGATGATAATGATACTTTTACAATTTTGGAGATCTGTTGGTTCAGTACACTTTCAGGGTCCTGCTTCATTGGCAGCTTGGTCTAAGTCGTCACTCTACCAATAGACGAGACTGCCGATGACAGGGGGATCGAGGTTCTAATCCTGCTCGGTGTAACTGAGGGTGGTTTTCCTAAGGAATCTATTTCACAAATAATTTCTCATAACTAATTGAGTATTTTGATATTTTTTCTGTACATTTATCAATTTCACTATGGGCTTTAGTTGGGTAAATTTGAATTTTTGAATATAGAACAAGCTAGGAATGTTTTATGGGCTTTTATGGCTACCCTTACTTTATGCTCTGGATTATAATATATTTATAATTATTAGGGGTGTGTAACATCCACCTTTTCAATTCAAAGCTAAGTCAAATCGAATTACATGAGATATTCCCGAAGCTGATTCGAAGTTTAAATATTTAAAACAATGTTTAGTGTTGGATACAAATATTATACTTTGCATAACTATGTAAATTTAGGTATTAATTTACAAAATGCTATATTTAAAACATATTAACCCTTTTAGTGCCAGAGGCCTGTTAGGTTTTGTGTGCAAAGAATGCCACAGCAATTTCCTCATTTTTGTAAGGGTTTGCAAGAAAATTTGCCAAAGCTTGATTTATGAAGTGATTATTTTGATTTTTCTATCATTTTAATCTGTATGTACTTTTCTTTAATAATAATAACTTAATACAATTTAACTAAAATTATTTAACTTCTGAAGTTTAAATTTAATTTTAATTTCTTTCAAACTAATGCTGATTAACACATTAAAACAAAATATTACATATACATATCAATATTATTTTGTTGTAGTGCATTTAGTATTAGACAAACAAAATAAAAGTTTTGAATATATATGATTAAAATTAAGGATTGTGGGGAATTCCAGGCCTCCACCGTGGTTCGGATTCCACGTTAAACTGTAGGTCCTTCCATTTCATCTCACAATCACCCTACCATTACACATTAGTGTAAGTGTGTATAACCCAAACGGGTAGTAAGACGCGGTGCTATTAATAATAAAAATGATTATAATTAAGAATTACAGGAATTTTTATTTGATGTCCTACATTAGATATTTTTGGGCCGTTATTGCTTAACTTACAGCAAGATTTATTATATTGCTTACCTCTTTAATAAATATTTAGGCCTACACATAATGAATGTGTTTTTCAAAAAAAACCTTTTATAATTTCATAATTAAAAAAAAATTATATAAATTTATAAAGTCATTACGCTTATTTACTTACATTGGTAAGGAAATCTTTTCATTCACATGCCCTAACATGAAAATGTAAATAGTATATTTTTCTAGATTCAAAACAATGTAACCCATACATGAAAACTGTTTACAAAACTATTTACATCAGTATGAATGTGAGCCACACTTATGTTTTACCATGCAGCTTGTATGTAAACCGGCGTTGCACTTAGCACATTGAGTACGTGACCGTCCACCATTGTAAATGTACTAAACTCCTAGTTCCAATAACAACTATTTACGGTTGATTTTTGTTGCCAACCTTATATAAAATAATAGAAGGAAATGTTCTCTTTCCAGTAATATATGACACTATTACACTATCAGATAAAGTGAAAACTAGCTCAAATCTGGAGAGCCTACCTCAAGGCTCTGGCACTTTTAACGTAGTATGCAGAGCCCATCATATCAGGGTTGTGGCACTTTTAGGAATAGTAGGTGGAACCGATAAAATCAGCTCGTGGCACTAAAAGGGTTAATATATTAATTTGTCTTAAAACAATAAATTTATTATCATGAAATTTATTTTAACTTAATTACTTTGGATTTTTTTTTTGTGATGTCAATAATTGCAGAAAATTAAATCTTAATTATTTTTTTTTTGCAAAGCTTTGTAATTGTCGAATCTGTAATTTTACTTTCAAATCTATTTCGAAACAAACAAATATTTGAAACGAAGTCGAGTTTTCAAAGTTTGGCACACCCTTTTTAATTACTTTTTTGATCAAATTGTTCAAATTTGGTTGGATCAGTTTTATTATTTAAGTCTAAATTTTGATTTTAACTGTAATTATATCCTTTGTAGGTTTGAAACCAAACACTAGGAATGTGAGAAGCCTTGAAACTTTAAATAGGCTTAAAAAAAATATCAGCTTCGATATAAAGTTCTACCTCTGACAGTTACAAAGCTTTACCAATAAAAATAATGACAACTAAAATTCTAAACTTATTTGTAATTATTGCCATTCTGAGCTGTTGTGTGATCGTACATTACAAATTAATTTTCATATGGATAATCTGAATTAATATAGTTGTATATTTAGAGGTAATAAAATAACTTGAATTTTCAGATTAGAGTGAAATATTCGAAATAATTAAAATAATGTATTCTGAAGTTAATGATGTTTATGGTTCAACGTGTTAGTAAACCTTAGATTGTTCTAAGATCTGAAAATATAACAACCTTTTTGTATTATGAAAACCCTACTGAACCAAGATGGCATCTTCTAAGCATACAATCTATAATGGACAGGCAATTTTGAAAGCAGGCACCTTTAAAAAAATGGTGAAATATAATCGTTCATACTTTCTTGGACAATCTATTATAGTTTGGAACAAGATTAAAAAAACACATCATTAATAAAGATGTCTTCAATAAATCTCATTTAGCAGAGCGGTTGCAAGGGTTCAGATTGAAAAAAGTTGGTTTCTAGTTAGTCCAAGAAGAGATTAGCGTAAGAGAGGGCCATTGCCATCCCTCAGATTTGAAGGAAGTTTCTACCACTGAAGCGGAAATTGTTCTTTTCAAGTATGAAGCGAGAATATTCTACTAGAAAAATAGTGGATGGCTTAGAATTTACTAGTCTGACCAGAAAATTCCATGTACCATGTCGTTTCATTGTGTTTTAGCTGTTAACTTTAAGGGCTACAGTTTTCTTTTTTTATAGGCCTTGCCCTTCTATCCTTATTTCAATGTTTAATATCAAAATCTAAAATTTTCCTGACTACAAAACCTTTTTTATAAAATATAAATGTAAGGATCCTATAATAATGACTAATTGTTTTTTTTCTAGGACACAGATATAATATTGTGGGACGTGGTGGCTGAAACTGGCCTCCACCGACTGAAAGGACACAAAGACAGTGTCACACAGATCACATTTATGAACCAGCAAAATGTACTTGTGTCCAGTTCGAAAGACACTTTGGTCAAGTTCTGGGACTTGGACACTGCCCATTGCTTCAAGACATTAGTTGGACATCGTTCTGAGGTGAGGAACATCAAAGGATGTCCTTAAGGGTGGATTTTATTGCTTGTGTCCTTGCAACATGTTAAGCATATAATAATAGCAACTGACAAAGAGCTATACAACGCGAAGGACATGCTGCTTGTTTTATCACTAAACCATTGGCGTAATTGAACTTGTTATGTTTAGATTATAACAGCAATCAGATGCTGGGTTTAGTTAATCTATCTCATAAACTTTCACCTAAATGGTTTGTCCTCCCCCACCCCCTTCTGCCCGTGAAATGTAAAGGATTTCATTACACATGCAACAACTGTTTGAACAAGTCAGTATATAATGGTGTCATAAAAGAGGAGGGTCTTAGATGAGAAAAAATATTTATGCTAAAGTGATGACGAATATCTAAATTAAATTGATTTTATTTGTGAGGAAGATAATGTTGACAAAGAAAATTTAAATAGTAGAGTAATAATTATGTGTCTGGGCCAATATGTACCTCAGTTTGTGGAAAGATTAGCCAGTACTAATCTACCGCTGCCCAGGGTACACCCGAATGTACTACTCGTAAATCCTTTCCATGGAGGCTCTTTCAATATTTGATGGAATGAGGGGATAATAATAGTGAAAATGATGGGGTGGAGCCAATTAAGATCTTGACTTAGCTAAGCCTATTTTATTTTTTATTTTTTGCACTGCGTCTTACTACTTGTTTGGGTTATATGCATTAAGCCTAATTAACTAAACTCTGATGACCATGTGACTTATTTCCTCCTTTGACAAAAATCTCTCAAAACCAGCTGGAAATTGAACCTGGAACCTTTAGGTTTTTACCTTCCAGCTCTTAACCATTTCAAATATATATTTATTTTCCCTTGTTTATTTTGTTAATTGAATATTATTCTTAAAACACCTAACTTCATTTGGTTAAATGTAATGGGCTTTAAAGTGCTCATCCTTTATTATCGCCAAGGACATTTGATCAATTTATACTTAATTTTTATCAATTCACTCTCCACCCTTATCCCACCAAGCTCACTAGATAATTAAATGTTGTAATTTTCAGTATAAAACATCCTAATATCAGTTGTATTTTGGAATTTATTAGTATTACTTTTCACCCAGAAGCATAGGGCATACATTTTGTTTCATTTTTAATCAAATTACATACAGAGAGTTTTAGAATCACGCGGAATAAGGAGAATCTAGAGGGGGATTTATAAGTGCGAGCCAATCAGCATCGAGAGACTAGGTTCTTTTTTAAATTTACCACTGCACTTTACTACCCGTTCAGGTTATACGCTAATGGATTATAAATTGAGAAGGTTGAATTTTAGAGGAAGTGAACCTGCATTTGTGTGGAGGGAGAGTGTAAAACCATTTAGGAACAGCCCCCCCCCCCAGCTCAACCGACAGAGATTTGAACCTTGATCTCCCTGTCCTCGGCAGTCTGGCAGCCACACGAAACTAGCACGTTAGCCAGCTACGCAACAGAGACGGGTCTAGGCTTCTTGAAGTGGAAGTGGGAATGAAGGCACATTGTGTCACTGTTTCCCCAGAAACAGTTCTTGGGAAGTGACCACACTAGGTAGACAGGGGTATAATAACTTCTCAATTGATTTTACACTAAAGTTCCCAGATGCATTGGAAAAATTGCATGAGAAACAAAGACTTCCATGGCTGCCCTTTTTAATGTCATATCTAGCATAAGGCTTTTTGGTTTAATTAATTGTATAATTTCTTTTACCAAGTCTAAATTATATAACTGGTGCATTTTTTCCCTCAAATTAAAGATAACTTGTTAACGTCTATCCACTAAAGCTGAGTATTCATTCCTGTAACTAATTGCTCTTGATTTTCCCACTCCCACTATGTGCTAACACTTTGATGACGGAGATATGAATCCTTTACCATCAATGACTGACTGCTTAGTTTAATCTTCAACTTACTAAGGATGGTGAAAACTAAACCTTGTAAGACTAGTTAAACCAATCGTAATTGGTATCATAATTGATTTTACTAAATCGATTCACCTCTACCTAGGGTAATACTAAATAATATATATCTTTTTTAATGGATTGGTATTCGAGGTCCTTAGCTCAGTCGGTAGAGTGTCTGCCTACTGAGATAAAGGTCCTAGGTTTGATTCCCGACACAGCCCTTCACATTGATAAGTTAACACCCAGGGACTGGATGTTGTGTCTGCCCTATTCTTAAGATAGATTAAACGGCAGCTGTTATTGGAACTATATATGACCCAATAAAAAAAATTACTCTGCCCATAGGCTGGATGTAAAAATTGGTATTCAAGGTATATATTTTACTTCTCTGGGTACTAAAGTTTAATCTTAACCAACTTGGATTTTTTTTAAAATGGTTTTTCCTTTCTCCTTGCATCATGATCATGCAATGTCTCTTACTTGACCTCGTTCTCTGTTACCTGGAGTAAGCTGCTAATAGCAAGTTGTGTAAAACATTGGTATTCAACCTTTTTTGTTTTGTGTATCCAAAGATATAATTTTTCTTCATCTTTGTACCCCCAAAGTTCTTGGTGCATGATTTATGTTATTTATATTCTATAATCTAAAAGAAATTTTATATGTTTATTTTAAATTTTATGAACCTCTTAAGATGTCTTTACATACCCAGGTAGGGAGAATAAAAAGTTTCTTTAAAAATTTGAATTAGAGGTCACCTTTTTTGGTAGAAAAATTTAGACTAAAACAAATAACATACAAATTTTTGTTAACTAGACACAAAATGTTAAATTTTATGATTCTCTTTAATTTTTAAACGATCTACCTTTATTTTTATTTTGTTTCCAGGTGTGGGGCTTATGTTTGATGAAAGAAGACAAGTATTTAGTGACAGGCTGTTCTGACAGTGAACTAAGAGTGTGGGACTTAAAGTTTAAAGATACCACCAATGACAACATAGAAAACATCGACAAATTGGTTATTGTTGACACAGAGACTGAAAAAGAAGGGTTTTTAGCTGAGGACCAGGAGGAAGCCACAGATGAGACAGTGAGTCGCAAGGTTTTTATCTAATTTGGTTAAAGTCTAAAAAAAAAAATTGTTAAGAGTGGACGCCTTTATTGTCTAGGCATCATCACCACTAAGGAAGCATATTGTTGTGTATTGAGTGCTCTTAAATTCGAGATCATAGAGATGTGGATTGATTTTGATTAACATTATATAGGTATACATAAAAATGTGCATAATTTAAGTACCAAGTTCGTTTTATTTCCTTGTCTTGAACTCCGCCATGCTGTAAAAGGGCTCTCCAATAGACACCTTGTCAACTGTTTTATCAGTCGTGTTGTCTCTCTTAAGGCTTGCTGATAGGATGTTCAACAGTATAACGCCTGCATAATAAGGTTTTTTTCTAAATATTAGTATCTTTTGGTTAGGTCGGCTGTACAGTAATCTCCGTATTATCAGTATCGGAAAATGCACGGATAGTTGAATACACAACTTTGACATATGAACTCTATTTATTATAACACAATAATTAATATAAAACATTTTTACATAAGTATGTATAAAAATAAAGTGCAGCTTGCATGGTATTATTTGCTCCTACATTTGTTTTATGAGGTTGTATTGTATTATTTTCTGTTTTAACTTATTAATGTTCTTTCTTATGACAGTTATAATTCTTTGCAATGTCAGAACATCTGTGAAATCAAAACTGCTTTGACCTGCACTCTTGATGTTTTTGTAGAATGAGTAGTTACCTGCGTAAAGGCGAGCAAAAAGACTGGATGGGAAGTTACGGGTTGTAGAGGATATGATTGTGACAAAAACATGTTAAGCTCCTTTCACTATACTACATTTACTGCTGGGCCACTTATTTTATTAAAAAATTTGAAAACTACTCTATACTGTAATATTTTGAAGAACCATGCACAGATATTCCACAAACCGCATAACCTGAGTACAGATAATCAGGAGTTTACTGTAGTCAGCAATATGCCTCGTCCGGTGTTAATGTACATTTATGTTGTTGTTAAACATTATGTTCAGGCTAAGAGCACTGTTTATAAAGTATATATATAGCCACTAGAAAATTCAAGAAAGATCTTGTGCCATCCCACAGCAACTTTTTGAAATTATAAACCTCAAGAAGTTATTTATGATTTGCTCCCTCAATTTTCTTCCCTATTTCTGTCACCCACATCAGCCTTTTTACATGTATTGTGACACATTCTCTGAGTGGGCTTTACTTTCTTTATCAGGCAAATATGATTTTTTTTGTTTCGCTTTCTATTTATTCATTTAGATGTCAATTTTCATTGGGTGAATGTTTTTATAAATTAATGTTATATGTTTAATTGGAAATAAAACTGTTAATTTCTACCTCAATCTTTTTTGTGAACACTAAACTTTAATAATCGATAAATTTCCTTCAAATCATGTAATTTCCTAATAAAAACTTAATAAAATCAAATTATTCCCTAATAACTTTGAAATAAAACTAAAAAATGTGTGTATTTTATAGTCTTTTAATGGAGTCAAAGGCAACAGGGGAAAACTTATAACTTAGCTTTTGCTAGTTTTTCTTTTACTGATATAGCCTACTTTAAGTTTTAAGGAAACATTTTGTTAAATAGTTTTCAAGCATTTTACTGACTACCCAAATACTATTCTGATCTATTAGGAGTGTCGTATAATGTGCATAGTCAAAGATCAGACATACAAATTTCTGAGTCTGTAAGTTCCGTTTACAAACTATACATTACACAACATTACATGTTTGGTGACTTAAATGAGCAAAATACTACTAGTTAGTCAAAACAAAAAATTTCATAAATTCTTTAGGTAGTTAAAATCAGAAACAAGTTAACTTAAGGATTTTCGTGGTACTTTATTGAGCAATTTTTCATTTGAAAATTTGTCTAATGGATATTGGCACAATTCACATGAGTTTAGTCTCTTAATGTGTTTCCTTTAATGGGCTTAAATGAATTAAATATTTTATTTCTCTCAAACTGAATTCTAGTTTATTTTTAGATTTTAATATTTTATTTTGTAAACTACCAGTGTCCTTTATTAAATGAGTATAAACTAATTTTTAGTGTAGTTTTTTTTTTACATTTAATGCTCGTGGAACTACCTGACTATAGGATATACTTAGTCATTTGTATTGTATCTTTTAAATCTACATTTGAAGTCCCTGACCATGTTTGACTATGGTGAATGTTTATCCAAAAGTGCCCACTGCATTGCATCAAGTACGGCTCCTTGTTACGATCTGGCCGCGGACGTGTTGTAACCCTGACCTCTGACCCCACTGGCCAAGTCATGGTGTGCCACGGTACTGAGAACACTGTTGAGGTGTTTCATTTCCTTTCAGAAGATGCAGCCAGAATCAAAGTTAAGAAAAGAATTCGCAAAGCAAGGAAAAAAACACCTGTGTGAGTTTTACCTTTGACTAATAAGCCAAATGGCCAAATGAGCTACATTCAAGGAATGAAATTGTTTATGCCATAATATGTTTTCAATTGTTTGTAGAAAAAAATTCTGTACATAAAACTATAACCTTAAGCTAGGGGTCAGCAAGCTCAATTTATTTTTCTTAATTCTAAGTAAATCTTTAAGATCTTCTCAAAAGGATGTCAATAATTGAGTTGAGCTTAACTTTAATTAATAAATATAGATGTTTAAAATTTAAATAAGTAAATATTTAATTCAAACATTAAAATAAGACTCGTATATTTAAAACCAAATAAAACATCTTGAAATACCATACCATTTATATTTTTACATTGTAATTAACTAGAGTTGGGTAGAATCCTATATTTCTCGAATCCGAATCCAAAATTTTCTTTTGAATCTCGAATCCAAATTTGAATCCTCAAATCTTCAAAAGTGCAGTTTTAGTTTGTCAAAAAATTGAAAAGTATATTTTAAAAAAAGCAAACAAATTGAAATAAATAAAATAATGACTACAATGACACGATAAGTTATGGCCCTTCTAGATACAGAATAGAGGGATATTAATTATTTAGCTATTTACTTATTTTAATTCTGTGGTCAGTCAAGGTTCATCTAAAGTTAAATAAAATGACATGTTAATTTTGTTTGCGTAGCCTAGTGGCGGGTTCATATACTAATTGTAGGAATTGAAAATATTTTGTATAGAACATTAGCATACAAATAAAACTTTTTTTAGAAGGTTTGGCACCACTGAACATTCCTATTTTATTTAGAGTCAATTTCCAGGTGAGATACAGAAACTGTGACCAGTGATTATAATTGTTTGCCCAAATCTTCTGATGACACATCAAGGTAGAATATGACTAGAAGAGCTAATAAAGATTTCATTACAACAAAACTGGTAACTGCATTAAACAAATGCCAATGAATGTACAAGATGCTGTTTACATCCTCCAGGAGGCAGCAGAGGCACTCACTCATGATGTTGATGAGCTTGCTATTAATAGATCCACCAGTCAACAATTCCAAGCAAAAATGAGAAAGGAATGTGCTGAAGCCATAATATCTGCTCTTAACAAAAATGCTCCTGCTTTTGTGACAGTTCATTGGTATGGTAAACTATTTTACCTTCTCAACATCTTAAGAGACTCAAAAGAAGAAAGACTACCAATAGTTGTAACATACAGAGACAACAAACAGCTAATTTGTGTTCCGAAATTACTCATTTCTTCCAGTAAGGAATAGGCGCAAGCAATTTGGAATGCATTACAAGATTGGGCACTAGAAGATAAGGGGCAAATCATGTGTTGTAAACAACTGCTTCAAACACAGGCCACATTAAAGGCGACTGTTTGCTTATTGAGCAAAAGCTAAACAGATAATTTACCACCCCTTGCCGATATCACATCTACGAATTAGTTTTACGTAGTGTATTTGAAAGTAAAACACCTCAGGTAACATGCAGCCCGGATATTCCTTTTTCAAACACCTGAGAAAAAGCTAAAAAATATAAATGTTGATGATTTTCAGAATGACTAAGAATTCATGGAAAGTAGTTTTAATGACTCGGAAATACAGGTCATATTGGAGCTACTTCAAAAGGAACTGCAGAAACAAATATCAAGAAATGATTATCGTGAACTTATAGAATTATCTATATGTATCTGGAGGAGATATGAAGAAGAAAATGAAAATCTACCCTCCTGGTGTGATCCACCACACAAAGTGGAGGGCAAAAGCAATTTATTCATTAAAAATGTTTTTGCTAAGATTTCAACTTAAATTATACCTTATAGATCAGCGGGCATTAAAAGATTTGTGTTTATTCATTGTGAATGTATATCTTAAACCATGGCTTAAGTGTAAATCAGCAGAAAAACACCCTTATCAAGATTTTTGCTTTTTAAAGTAATTAAAAGAATATAGAATGGTGGAACCAACAATTTCTAAAGCAGCTTTGAAGAAATTCAGCCAACACTTGTATCTCTCAGATGAAGTATAATTTTATCATTATTTGATGACAATATTGGTGTGCAAATATACCTTAAAATGGTGGAAAATTTAAGTAAACTGGTTCAAAACACGGAAAAGGAATACTTTGTACCACCTGATGAAATTGATGAAAAATTGTTTGGTAAGTTTTTTTTTCAATTTTGCTTTATAATGTTATAAAGTTTTATATTTTCTTATAACTCAATTTTGAATATTTTTTCAGTAAAAAAAAACCAATTTGACTTTAACTTAGTATCAGAGAAAAGTAAAGATTTGTTTGCTCATCTGCAAATAAATAGATTTTCTGGAGGAATGCCCTTCTACATAGCAAGAAAATACATCGTTTTTAAATTCTAAGCAAACTGTAGACTCTTTAAAATCATTGAATTACATGGATGATTAAGATATTAAATTAATGTAGGACTTTAATGGACTATTGTATGTATATCAGGGGCAGAAACAATATGTGTTGCACTGCGTCCAAGAACATCAACGGCTTTACCCCGACTGCAGGGAAAAAAACATAAAAGAGAAATACCCACAATAATTTGTATTATTACATAATATATTCCAAGTTTGTATGACTTCATTGTAATAAGCCATTAAGTATTATAAAATATGTAACTATTTTTTTACTACAATCTGGTAATCCATAATCCTCCTTCATTTGAAGTATAAAATTAGAATATCAAGATATAAGTCGGCATGGGTTAATGTCATCCGATTGAGTGGAAATTTGCTATCAGAGCAGACGAAACAAAAACAAAACAAAATTAGGGAGTATATGTTGAGTTGAGTTGAAAAATTTATTTTTTGCCCAAATAAGGGACACCCTAATATACATATATGTCTACAATAAACAATATACTATGCTTATTTATAATAAAGTGTGTCTAATTTTGTGTGTGTGTGTTTGTTTTGTTTGTGTGTGTGTGTGTGTGCGTGCGCGCACGCGCACAGCTTATTTATAAGAACATTACTTTATTTATTTGGCAGATCTGAAACACAGCCGCTGGAAGTACCTGAACCAGAAGCAAAGTTGCAGCTGAAAGATGAGGTCCAGAGAATTTCTGTTATTAAAGCAGGGGGGAAGGTTAAGTCGGTGACAGTTGTCATGGGGAAAGGATATGAGATTAGGGTAAGTGCATGTTCATGTGAAAATGTATTTTACCTGCTGAAGTACAGGCTTAAATACCTTTAATATGCACAGGGACTTATAAATATATATGTTGTATTACATTTGAAGAGGGTACAGGAAAGGTGGATAGAAACATACAAAAGGAACAAACAAAATTTGGCTTTACAATAAAAAGAACCCAAATCACACTTTATATTGCTGCCATTGGATAGAAAGGCAATAGCTGCCTCCTGAAGAAAATCTTCGATCTAAATTTCATTGTATCGGAACTCTTCAGAAGGTAGTGTGAAACATGCAACACAGTTTTATAAATGAGGAAATCATTAAAAGGAGAAAAAAGAAATTGGTAAAGAATGAATAGGACACTTAGATAGGAACATGTATCTTCTTCTAAATATGACAAAACACCTCAAAAAGTGAAAAGAGTTTCTCCTTTAAGATAAATTTTATATTCGTACCCATTTATATCTTGGCATTAAATTATCAGGTGGCAGTAACATTAAATTCCAATGAGGTGGAGCTGTTCACCATAGAAGGATTCAACAAGGACTCAGAGTTCCACTGCCTGAGAAGAATCACTTCACAAGGTCACCACTCTGCGATCAGGGCCGTGGCCTTCAGTTCTGACAATCTTGCGATGGTATCGGCTAGTCTCGAGGCTGTTAAAGTGTGGAACAGGTCAGTGTTTCATCTATTCTCACATTTTATATTAAGCTTTTGTCTTTAGACATTTTTAAGACAATTAATTTCATAGATTAATAAAACTTTGTGATGGAGAGCTAATTACATTCTAAACACAAGCTTGAACGGGTAGCTACAAGATCAACCAGTGATCAGCCTCTAGCCATAGTTCATTCCATAGTATACTTTCTTCTGCTTAAGAAGAGGCCTGATGTGCCTCAACAATTAATCTAAGGTGTAGCATTTTTAATAATCGTATCCATCCTCTAGACATTTAGCTATTAATAGGATTAGAATTATTAAGTAATTTTTAGGAATGGACGGGAATGAAATTTTTATATTATAATGGGAACATGACGGGAAATGAGTCAAATATCGGGCTTGAGACGGGAATGGGAAATTATAAAAACGACGCTTTAGAATAATTCTAGATTTAAAATGTTTATTGTTTTTTTAAACTAAAATGGTAAACTCTAGGTTTAAAATCGTTAATGTTATTTATGTTAACACCTATTATAGTCCATCTAGGTTTGAAACATCTTAAATATTCTTTACGTCTAAAACACCTTAAAGTTTATCTATGTTTTAAACCCCTTAAATATTCTCTAGCTTTGAAACACCTTAAAAGTTTTAGGTCTAAAACAGTAAAGATTATCTAGGATTTTAAACCCCTTAAATATTATTTAGATATGGAACTTCTTAAATGTTCTCTAGTTTTTACCCTTCAAATTAGTATTCTCTGTTTGAAACCCCTTGAAAGTTTTCTCTGTTTAAAGCCCCTTTAATCTTCTCTAGAATTGACACGCCTTAAAGGTTTTTTGTTTAACAACCCTGTAATCTCTACTCTTTGTTTGGTTGGTAACTTCCTCCCCCCCACTCCCCGCTTCATTCTAAATCAGGCTGATGCTAATAAATAGTGACCTTGGCACGCTACCTTTTCGCCCCCTCTTTTTATGCCACAAAATATGGTAGAGTATAATATATTTCTATCCTTCTTTAAATCTTTCAAGCTCTCTCGTTTGCTGAACCTAACACACAACTGAACTGTTGATAGACAGAGCACATTTACTCATGAGCTTATTTGTCTCACCACAGGCAGTAAAATAGCTCGCTCTCCCCTCCAAGTCTGCTAATTAACAAAGAAGATGTGTTCTATAGAGATTGAGTCAGTAGTACATCCACCCCTAATGATTTTTAATATAATTAGAAAAAAGTACAAGAAAGAAGGATATAAACTCATAAAATAGAACACACATAATATGGCTTTTACAATGAAAAGACGAACATAATTAAGATTTTCCATTGAACAAAGAGGTAATGGAGACCTTCTGAAGAAAGTTTCTTGTTACTGCCCAACCCACCAACCTTTGTTTCATTCTTTTGGAAATCAAATCAACAGAAGATAGTGTGAAACATGCTCTGATCCACAAATCCTTAAAAAAAAAAAAAGAGAAGTGAACTGAAGGGAAATTGATAAAGTATGATAGGACACTTAGATAGGAACATGTAAAACTAATTATTACTTATGAATAACATTAAGGATAAACGCTGAAAAGATCAAAAAGGAGGTTTTCCCTAAAGAGAGATGTAATATTTAAGAACCTATTTTTTCCCCCACGGTAGTTTATAATATATACTATAATGAGTCATGTTTTGTTTCAGACCATCGTTAGCATGTCTTCGCACTGTGGAGACTGGTTATGTGCTGTCGGTGTGTTTTGTGCCAGGAGACAGGCACATCCTGGCAGGCATGAAGGATGGACGAATGCTCATAATAGACATTGCTGCTGGGGACATCCTTGAAGAGATACCTGCTCACACAAAGGAACTTTGGTCATTGGCCATTATTCCAGACCTGGTATGTTTAGCTTGCTTATGAGCTTGATTTAGAATTTATCTGGATCAGCTTGCCAAATTCACTCACCCTAATAATGCTAAAAATAATGTTTTAAATACTATTTTATATGCAGTAGGAGAAATAAATCACTTAGGTAAAAAAACAAACAGCACCCACAACAGATGTCTAAATAAAGTATTTGTTTTGTTATGGCTTGAAGATTTAAAAAAAATCAGACTTGAGAAAAAATTATATTAGCTAAAAAAAAATCATGAAAAGTTAAGGTCTTATGCTTACCATGTTTTCTAAGATTTAGATTTGAATTTTAAAAATGGGATCTAACCCATATCTACATGTTTTCTTTCATTCTGCCTTATTTTCATATCTATTTTTTTTTAATACTTTGTTTCTTAAACACAAGTTTTGATTGTGTTGATCAGCGAGGCTGTGTTACCGGTGGTGGCGATGCAACGGTGAAGTTCTGGCAATTTGAGCTGATAGAAGATCAGGCAAACAACAGCAAGGCCAAGGTTTTATCTGCTCTCCACACACGCACTCTCAAACTTGAGGAGAGTGTATTGGCTGTCAAAGTTTCTCCGAATAACTCACTTATTGCTGTTGCTTTGTTAGATTCTACTGTCAAGATATTTTTTGTAGATACACTAAAGGTACGTAAACAAATATTTTAAACTCACAAATTCTCACATTTGATAGAATCAAAATATCATTGTAGGAGTATACAAAGTTAACATTTTCAGTTTAACATGAAGCTGAATAGAATATATAAAATATTGTCACAGATAAATCAAAGTTTGATTATTTTTTAAAAAAATATCTGTGTGTGTGTGTGGTGTGTGTGTGGTGTGTGTGTGTCACTTTGGCTCAGTCAGTCGCATGTTTGTCTACTGAGCGAAAGGTCCCAGGTTTGATCCTTGGCATGGCCGAAAAATTAATCCTTGGTGAAATGGAGGTTTACCCTTTCACAGTGATGAATTAATGGTTGGGGACTGGATGCTATGCCTGTCCTAGTCTTTAAGTTACAGTAGCCCCATGGCTTCTTTGGTGCTGACTGACAGCTCACAGCTTTGAAAAGTTACCAGACCAAATTATGTATCCTACACCAAACCAAATGATCTGCAAAAACATGTGTTTAGCAGCTGTCACTTCTGACAGTCAAAGTTTAGGTATATACCTAATTGTTAACTGTCAGAAGTCAGCTGTTAGCTGTCAGTCAGCATCAAAGAAGCCATGGGACTACTGTAGATTATAAGGTATGTTAAGCTATGACAGGCCTAGCCAGCCGGTAGTGGAAAATGTATGTCTTGAATAAAAAACTGACCTAGATCACATGGTGGAAACATTAACGGATGTAAAATATTTATACATATTAATTTTTCAAAATATATATATATATAAAATTTTTATGAATACAAACAATTACTATCAGTCTACTCTCTATTAATCATGATGGTAATATTTTTTTGTAAACTTTGCATCTTAATACCCATTTAAGTTATGTGCTTGTGTACTATATACACTAGTAGGTCAGGGATGAGGAAGGTTGAATTTAGAGGAAGTGTACAAACATTTGCGTGGAGGGAGAGTGGAAAACCATTTAGGGAAAACAACCCTCTATACACCTGGCAGGGATTGAACCGCCACGATTTACCCATCATCTGCATTCTAGTCTATTGCGAGAGTAGCACCTGATCTGTATCTGACTTACAAACTTTCTTAATTCTAGAACACATAACACCCAGCCTTAAGATTTTTGAAACACATGTTAAAGCTATAAATATATTTATATTATTTATGAATCAATGTTTTATGAAAATATATAAAATAATAACAGGTATACTCCATTCACGGTAGGAATTATTCTCTTAAAGGTCTTTTCTCCTACCAATAGCCTACTATATAATAGATTTCTGGTAGGGAAAAAGTCCTTTCAGAAAACAATTCCTACGCTGAACAGACTTTATTAAGGGGTGTTGTATTAAAAACTAAACAAACTTGAAAGATATGCATGAAACATTATTAACTATATTATCATAGATTATGTTGTGGTTTAACGATATTTTATCTGTGTTTCTTTAATAAAGACCTGAAGATAATGTAGAATTACGTTGAAACTAGTTGTTAACTGGTGGCTGCTTACTTAGTATTTCAACACAAGTAAGTTTTGTTGTGGTTTAACCATGTTTTCTGTGTTTCTTTATTGAAGATGTGACGATGATAGAATCACGTCGAAACTAGTCGTCAAATGGTGGCTACTCAAGTAGTATCGCAACACAAGTATTAATTACATTGTGGCTTAACCATATTTTATCTGTGTTTCTTTATTGAAGACCTGAAGATGAAGTAGAATTGCGTTAAAACTAGTCGCCAAATGGTGGCTGCTTATGCAGCATTGCAACACAAGGAGAAAGCTAATTACTACTAAGAACCATCAATCTGTAAACTCCAACTGTTTTACTTGTATTAATTAATTCAATTTTCACCATTTTGCAAAAACCTTTCCAACACTAGTTTCCCTTATTCTTTTTGCCTTAGTTAATACACATAATCATTTCTAGGTTTATTAAAATATTAAGGAAATAAATATTATATATATAATAACAATCTCTTTCATCTTTTTTCATGAGTCTGATAATTTTTAATGCAATATGTCTTGGTTTTAATATATTTTGTATTTATTGGTACAAAGGCTCTTATACATCATTCTTTATGATATAATTAATAATGTTTCATGTGTATCTTCCATGTTTGTATAGTTTTAATAATAAAACTCTCTTTGAAACCTGTTATAATTTCAAATCTTTTCCTAAAACATTGATTAATTTATAACTAACTCAGTTTTAAGCTGTTGATTCATCACTTTGAAATTTCATGAATAATACTTTTTTCAGCCCTGCTGGGAATTAAATTCTGGAAACTTAAATCATTAAATGGATACACTGCTGATTGAGTTAAAGTGTCAAACACCATTATTACCTAATAAATTAAATCAAATCTGTTAATTTTCTTATTCAGTTTTTCATCTCCTTGTATGGCCACAAGCTCCCAGTCCTGTGTCTAGACATCAGCTATGACAGTACTCTCATAGTAACGGGTAGTGCCGATCGTAATGTCAAGATCTGGGGGATGGATTTTGGTGACTGCCACAGGTCACTGTTTGCACACGATGACTCCATCACTGCCATACAGTTTGTGCCAAAGACTCATCATTTCTTCACATGTGGCAAAGACGGGCGGGTAAAACAGTGGGATGCTGATAGCTTTGACAAGATTCTCACACTTCAGGCAGGTGTTTTTTGGTTTTACCATCAAAGGGTCTACATTTTATGTGTTCAACATTACTATTCTTTCTTTGCAGAATGGATTGATGAGTTCGTTTTCATTGAACACAAATTGTAGACACTTTTATAAGTCATTTGGCTATGATATGGAAGAGGAACGGGATATCAGGGGACTGGGAGAATGTAATTATAGTACCAGTTTTTAAGAAAGAAGACAGAAGGAGGTGTATGTATTATAGGGGAATAACGCTGATGTCCCACCTTATAAAAATATATGATAAGATACTGGAAAAGACAATAGGAGAGAAAATTAAAGGAAGGTGGAGAGAGGAATAGTATAGATTAAAGAAATCGAGGTCTACAATAGACTTGATCTTCACTATACAACAGCTAATGGAAAGAAGGTTTGAGTTTATAAAGGACTTGGTAGGGGTATTTTTGGATATGGAGAAGGCATATGATAGTGTAGATAGGAATGAAGTCTTATAATCGATGAAAGACTGAGTGGAAAGAGGAGTTTTAATGATAGTGAATAGTATGTATGAGGATAACATGAGTTTTGTTAAGACTCACAACAAGACGTGAACAAAGTGGTTCCGAATAAAAAAAAACTGAGTGAAACAGGGAAGTGTTTTTTCCCTACTATTCTTTGTAATGGTCATGAATAGAGTAGCAAGGATACTCTAGAAAAAATATGTAAGCCATGATGTTTGCTGATGACTTGATTGTTTGGGGGTGAGAAGTAAGAGGAAGAACAGGAATGAAATAAGGACATGAAAGTATATTGGATAAAATTTAGCATGGCGAAGTAAGAAATGATGGTAATGACAAGGACGAGGATAAGGTTTAGTAACGATAATAAGTTGGAGGGAGTAGAGTTGACAAGAAGAGGGCAGTAGGGATAGTTGTTCTATAGGTGTTTAAGACCTGCTAGGGAGTGTGAGGAAGTGCAGTGTAGGGGCGTACTTATACTCAATCACTTAGGCAGCAGAAACATGGACATCGAATGTGGAAGCCATTGAAATTAAGTTTGTGAGGAGTGTTTTAGGTTTCTTGAGGAGAAAACAAGATAAGGAATTAAGTTGTTCATGTATGAGAGGGGGCACACGGAGTATATGAGATAGTGGAAGAAGCAAGGTTGAGATGGTATGGTTATGTAATGAGGATGGGAAAGAACAAAAATAATAAAGAGTAGGAGTGTGTGAGAGTATTCAAAATTTTGAATAATTTTGAATAATTAACTGCTGAATATTTGATTCAAAACTCCGAATAGTAAGAGTGAATAGTTGTGTCATAAGTCTCTTAAAAGTATCTTCAAGAACAGTATGTCTAGTGTCTACTACACGTGAGACAAGAGGGTAGCCAGAAAATCTGGTGACTTGGAGTAGGGTTTGCCTAAACTTGTACACATAAAAGTATTAACTATTGTTAGTTGAAAATAAATGATAATCCTGGTGGTTCACATAGCCCTGTTAAATGATAATTCAGACTCTTAATATATTTGCCATATTATTATATGTAAATTTTAATACAAAATTCCTATAAAAAAAACCCCATCACAAACTTAACAATAAATAAAGTGGAGTCAACCAAATGATCAGCCAAGCCCTAAGTTTAAATATGGGCTAGTTCACAACTATTTCGATGGGCACTTTTCTTGACTATGTGATTCATTGATGTGGCTATTCCCATCTTCTTTATGTTATGTTTAATGGTTTTCTTTCTTCATTGCTATTGTCACCCTTTTGAATACAGGTGTATTATTTATTTTTAAGGAAAACCTCTCTTAGCTTTATTGAGGTAGTTTTTAAGATATATTTGGAAGAAGGTACATCCACCTTTCCTGTTCCTTTTCCATTTATTTAAAGATAGTGGTAAGTCATTCTCCTAACGTCTTGACTGCTTTCAAACATTATCATGAATATTACTTTGCTGCAGTGAGGGAAGCTTCATGTCGTCTTGGTTTTTAATGGCTAGTTTCATTTGTGGCATGGTCATGAATAATGTTGAGTGGGTCTGAGTACTGAGGTTATGTTGTTTAGGCTCACCACGGGCAAGCATGGAGCTTGGCTGTGAGCCCCAATGGCCAGTACGTAGTGTCGAGTGGATCAGACAACGTGTTGAGGTTTTTTGAGAGAACCCAGGAGCCCCTGGTTCTCGAGGATGAACAAGAGGAGGAGAGGGAAAGAGAAGATGAGGCAGCACTCGCCACAGGCGAGGACTCTGTGGTACCCGGGCAGGGAATCTCAACTTGCCCTCCAAGAAGACTGTTGGCAGTGAGAGGGCTGTAAGTTGCTTCATGTATTACTAAAGTGGGGTCGAATCCATTATTTTATGAATCTGAATCTACAGTTTACTTTCGAATATTAATCTTGATAAATTACTTGAAGTTGTGGAAATGAGTATGAAAATGTCAAATATATTTCTTTATCATATAAAAACATTAATTATTATTATTACTATTATTAGCACCGTGTCTTACTACCCGTTCGGGTTGTACGCACTTACGCTAATGTGTAGGGGTGATTGTGAGATGAAATGAAGGACCTACAGTTTAACGTGGAATCCGAACCACGGTGGTTGACTGGCATTCCCCACATTCACAAGATGTCTTGTCAGAGGTGAAGGAAGGGTTTGGAAATCAGATAAATCTATGCCGGGACCGGGGATTGAACCCGGCCGCCAGCACAGAAGTCTGACACCTTACCCTAGACCACCAGGTCACCATCAAAAACATTAATATTTATTAACACATGCACTAATTATTTCCCTTCTAATCCTAATCGTGAGTCTATAACTTTATTGTGAGCAGAATAAGGGAAAAATTTATATGTACTCAATATGGGTAAAGGTTTTAATATAAATTTTTAGAGCATAAAAATTAAAATATATTAACAAATGCAGTGATACATTTTAGTTGATAAAATTTATGTATTTGACATTTGACAGTTTTGTGAAAATCGTTAAATTCTCATGACTATCATACCAAAAGATTTAATTTTAAGAAAAATATGCTTATGACCTTTTTATTATAGAATTTTATTTTAGATAAACTACATAATAGCTATAACTTAGAGATAGCGGTGGGAAAGCTACCTAATGTAAAATTAGCAGGAATAGATGAATTGATGGTTGTAGGGTGACCTGGCGGTCTAGGGGTGAGGTGTCGGACTTCTGTGCTGGGGGTCCGGGGTTCAATCCTTGATCCCGGCACAGATTTATCTGATTACCAAACCCTTCCTTCACCTCTGACAAGATGTGTATTAATCACAACTTGTGAATGTGAGGAATGCCAGTTCTCCACCGTGGTTCAGATCGGGTAGTAGATGAATCAGTTTGATTAATAATAATAATAATAATTGATATGGTTGAAATGATAAAGAGCAGAGTGAGTTAATACCTATGTGATTACATTGGTTATACTGAGTGTTTTGAGCAGTTTGAAAGAAAGAAAAATACTAAAAGAGTGGAGGAAAGGGGTTATTGTGCCCCTATATAAAAAAGGTAATAAGTCAAAATGTAAAAATTACAGAGGGATTATTACATTTCTGTGCCACTATTTGAAAATATATGAAAAATACTCTTATGAAAAGTCAAAGTGAATAATAGAGGAAACAGCAAGGGAAGAATAGTGTGGATTTCGGCAGTTGATCCGATCTTTGTACAGAAACAGATCATTGAAAAAAATAGGAATATGGTAAAGATACCATTATAGCCTTCATTGACGTAATAAAGGCTTATGACAAAGTACTAGGAGAAAGTATATAGTTGGGCTTGAGAAAAAGGAGAGTTGATGAAGTGATCGTGGAACAAATGAGGAACATGATAAGTGTGAACATTGTATAAAAATAGAATACAAACACGTTGATTGGTTCCAAACAGAAAGCGGAGTGAGACGTAAGTGTTTTATCACCACTCCTATTTAATATGGTAATGGATGAAATTATTGCCAAGTCCAGGGTCAAAGAAACCGAGGGAACTGAATTTTGATGGCATATGTAGACAATGTCATGACCTGGGAGGTGTCTGAAGAGGACTTGAAGAGATAAATAGCTAAATGGGCAGGAGTAATGGAACAATGTGGATTAGGACCTGAATATGGAAAAGAGCAAGATAATTTAGGTGGCTAGAAACACAAACCCAGCAAAGAAAGTAACAATCAATGGAAAGGAACTCGAAAAGGTGGAAGATTTCTGCTATCTATGAAGTAAAATTATCACAAATGGTAAGATCCAGGAGGAAATAGAACAAAGGATTTGGAAGAGTGGTCAATTCTACCATGTGGTTAAGGATATAATATAAGGCATTTTATTAAACTGCCTGGCCACAGGCTGAAAACATGGATGAATGATTGATTAAGGATAAATTCTGGCGATGGACATAAGAAAAGAGGCAAACACTTTGTTATATAAGGCATATTATCACCCAATATTGATATACGCTCCGAAACTTGGACATGGACGAAGAGAGATTTGGTAGATTGCAGGCAGCAAAGATGAGGTTCCTGTGAGGCATTGTGGATGTAACAGGAAGGAATTATTTAATTAGGGAGGACAGAATGACTAAGAAAGCCTTACAGAACAAAGAGAAGGGTAGAAGACCTATTGGAAGACCACGAGCAAAGTGGAGCCTAAAGAAGTGGACTGGAGACGTGTGGTTGAGGGAGAAGTTTGGAGAGATCGACAGGAATGGAAGAGGATGTTCCAGACGATCTACAGAGGTGGAAACATCGAATGATGATGATGAGTAACTATTTTTACCATAAAATTAACGTTTAATAAGATATCCATGAAAATCCTCAGTCAGGCGCTATTTTGTAATGATGGCGTCGAACGCAGACCTTATGGGAAGGGGAAAACTTAGTATGTTCATTACAGCCCTAAAATAAGGCAATTAAAATACATTTACTAAAGATTTCTTCAAACTATTCCTTAATTCAAATATCTGACATCTGACTTGTATTTGAGTGTCTGTATTTCATGAGCCTTGTGTGATAGCTATCACACACAGAGGTCTGAAATTTAAACATTTGTAGCCCCTGTGCACGAACATATGCACATTGAAGCCGGAATTTTAAAATTCGGGTATTGATTTTTTTTTTATTATTAAAAACAGGGCCGGAAGAAATAAAATTAGATTTTTTTTTCTGTTTGTTTAAAGAAAATTAAAGTATTACTGGAACAACACCGGGTACGTCTCCTAGTTAACATATTATACTAACCATAGACCATTGCTAAATTATTTTAACTAGATTAACTACATGACTTTCTGCCCCAAACCTTTGTCTACAAGAGAACTTATCAACAGTGTTTAATACATTCCTACAGGCAGAACAGTTGCTAGAGTGTCTGGAGGTGTGCCAAGAATACAGAGAGCAGTTATTAGAGCATAGCCAGATGTCCAAGTCTTCCAAGAAACCTCCACCCCCACCTGCCATCATGACTGCCTATAAAGTGTCGACACCTGAAGACTTCCTGCTGGAGACACTTGCTAGGATACGGACCAGGTACAAGACTTGTATGGTCAATGTGCAAAGTCTGAATGACAGATAAACATAACAAATGGCTTGTTTTGTTTTCTTATTTCGTGTTTGTGTGTGTATATCAGTGAGTCAGGACCACAAGTATAGAGGATTATGATTTGTTTCTATCTGCCTTCATCCTATTAGCCAGGAGGTATTAAATTCCTTTTACTTTATAAGGGATATAGTTAAGGACACCTACTTTTGACTAAACATGCGAGAAATCCCATTTGAAAGCACAAAAACCCACTGTAAAGTTCAAATTAGTCATCTTAATGTGTTTTTAAGTTCACAAATAAAAATATAAAGATTTATATGCAAAATTCTAATTTTTATGTAAATAACTTTTGTGATAAGCCTCCATTTTGGTTTAAAAAATAGTTTCTTAATGTAATTGCTAGACTATGGTAGCAAAAGTATATTTAAAATCATGACTCAATGTTTACGTACATTATTGACTAATTAGTTTTGATGGACAGTTGATCACAACATTCAATTATCATTTTTATCATACCTTGGACTTGAATCAATTTAACTAATAACATGTCTGTTTTACTCTACTAATTTTAATGACAAGAAAAGTATTTACTTTGAAAATATAAATATTAGGTGAATATACATATTTTATTTATCAAGTGATATAAATAAAATCATACCTCATATATATATTTCGCTTCATATGAAAAATTGATTTATCAAATGTAGTTTGTTATATTTTTCTTTGATTGTGAGAGTATTTCAATTTTCCTTTGTGAAGTATTTTTTTAAGTGTATTGTTTGGTGGATGTAATAATGAGATTATTGTTCTCTTGCTCTTATAGTTGATATACTACTTAGGTAAAAATGCCAAAAATAGTAAGGCATACTAGATAGATGGAAAACTATATGGATGCATTTTTTCTATACATTTGTTAAAAGTATGAACATTTTGTATGACTGTCAGTTAATTGACGTATTTGTGATTTTTTTAAATCCTGTGAATCCATTTTTATGACAAAATTTAATTTTCAGTTTAGAATTTTTAAACCAAACACCATTTATTTTTAAAACAAAATTTAAAAGATTTATACAATGAAGGTATTTAGCTAATTATAAAGTTTTGTTAATTACCCCTAAATCTAAACCAAGTGCACTGGGGGTTTGTTTTTAACATTTATTTTACATCTTTACCACTTGTATTAAATCATTAATAACTGTGGTGTTAGTATATCCTGAATGGGTAGTAAGATGCAGTGCTAAAAAAAACTGGTTTTAAAAAAAAACCTAAATAATAACAGGTGTAATTGCTGAAACACTACAATAATGTGATTATTATTTCCTCAGGTTATGGGCCACTACTAAGATGCAAATTTGAAATATGTTTTAGTGACTTGGAGGAAACTCTGTTGATTCTCCCCTTCACCTCGGTTTGTGATTTATTGAACTCTCTTCTCCCATTGTTGAGCAGAGGATATCAGACTGAAATGTTGTGTAAGGTTGTCGTGTTTCTTCTCAAGATACACCATGGACCGATTGTCGGCAATCAAACATTGCTGCCGGTCATTAGCAAACTGAAGAAACTGATGTTCACAACTGTCAATAATGTCAGGGTGAGAACTATATTTTAATATAATTAAATTATCTCTATAAAGAAAAACCTCTTTTCACTTTATGGGGTAATTGTATTATATTTGAAAGGGGACATATAAGACGCGCATGCACTTAAGCCTCTTTCCTCTCTTTCAACCCTCATGCCATTTGAAGGCCACAGCGGCACTGTTGAGATTGCTTTTAGTAAGCTATCCCGCTACCAGGGGCTTCGTGGAGAGGACAACCCCACAGACACACTTGAAAAATAAAAACGCTTAAATAAAGAGACTGCCAAAATATATTATGTTTGGGATTTTAAAAATATCTAAGTTATTTTAATTTAGTTAATAGAATAGTAATTATTTAGCTGAAAGTAGGCAAGCAGTGTTTTCAATGCTTACATAGACTGACCACTACTGCTACATAATAATTATTATACATTGAAACAAGGTACTGTAAAAAGAGTTCTGCCACACATAATATATCTTTAAAAGTAAAAATATGAACATTGTTCATACATCATTCTGCCACTGAACAAAAAAGGCGACTGCTTCTTGAAGAAAACCAATTGACTGTACCACTCAATCCTTTGACTTATTTAATTATATTGGAGCATAATTTAGGCAGTATTGGTCCTGACTAAAAAGGTTTTATTTTTAGGACATGGTGGGTTACAATCTGCAAGGCCTACGTTACCTGCAGAGAGATTTGGAGGCCCGTGAAGGTGTCCAGTTGTTTCGAGATGCCACACTTCAAAGAAAAGACAGGGAGAAGAAACGCAAAAAACGAGAGAGGAATCTAAAGCGAGCTATTATGACACTATAAATAGCTCTTTTTATTATTGTTGCATCAAATTAAAAGTTTTATATAAAAAAAGGCATTCATTATTTTAATCTAATCATGACCATTTAAGATCCTTCTTATAGTCATCCCCATCCCATAAACCGAAAAATAAGTTATGCCACAATAAACATCCAGTTAGTTTCTCCTGATCTTTGAAAAAGATTTAAAAATACAGTCAGAATGCAATCTACACAGATTTAACTAAACATCCATTTAGTTTCTCCTGATCTTTGAAGAGGATTTTAAAATATAGCTAAATCACAATTTACAGAGATTTCATTAATAGGTTTTTGGAATAATTTGGAAGTAATATTTTTAGGTGCGGGCAAAATACATGTACTTTTTTTCCTTTCCAAGCGAAGCCGAATCATATAATATGAATTATACCTGAAGTGAAGTTTGAATATCACTTTTATATTATTTTATGCGACAAAAACGGTGAATATAACCTTAGACATTGTAGGCCCACCCATATCAGGTGTGTCATATTTGTTTGATCATAAGGGTCATATTGAACAGTGAAAATATTAAGTCCTCCTTTCATAAAATTCAATATTGTCACCATTTTGCAGTAAAAAAACTCCCTTTTAAAATAATTACTATCAGAACAAAAAAAAAAGTTCTCTCTGTATTTTCCCAACAAAATTTGAAACCTTTTTGCAGCAAAGTTGTGGCTTAGTCTTTATATTTTGTTATAATGGAAGAAAGCAAAGCTATACAATTAAGGATATATGAAAGTGAATACATTGAAAACAACCGTTCACATACACACATATATGCTGCCAAACATTGCACATCTTTGATAAGCTTTTCTTATTTATTTTTATTAATTTTCGGTGAAATAGAGAAGAAATTGGGTACCCCAACCTCACTCGCTATATTTCCCCAAATAATGAAGAATTTCCAAACTTGTATTATTCAAATTTGTGTTTAATTTGAACTTTTTCCTTGGTCTCTTCAACCTTCTCTTAAAACAATGTTAAAAAATTACATGTAATTCAAAATTATTTGATTTAGTTCTAAGCAAAATTTCCTTGAAGATGACGAAAAAAAATCTTAAAATCTCACGGATGCAGCACATTTATTACTCGACTGTTGCTGCGCGGATAGAAGGCTCTCTGTATGCAGGGGCACTACAATTTGCAAACAAAATTGAACAATAGTATTGTTTTTTTACAACTGCACCACACACAACACCATTACTCTAATGGAAAGTGTAAAGGTTGTGCTTTACCCCCAAATATGACGTCAGTAGTCCAACCTATGGATCAAGGAATAAAATTAAAACTTTCAAGCACTTCTACCGATGACTTGTGGTTCAGAAAATTCTCTCAGGTGCTTACATTGGTATGAATGGCAAGGTTAAAAGTGACATTCTCCAAGATGCCTGTAGTTCTGTTCGCATCAACTTTTGAGAACAGTCCTACACCTGTGACGAGTACAGATGGGCACAAGTTGGGATCAGATGGAACAAGCTGTTCTCTCTGAGGCGACGCAAACAGCTTTTTACTCATTTCCGTTCTCTGTTTTAAGATGGGGGAAGTAAACATTGTTCTTAATCATCTGATAAATCAAGTATTCATGATGATTATGTCGCTATTCAGTCCACTTAAAACATCAGTTTCTACTTTCTACTGACATGAGTGAAAATGCTTAAATGGTTAAACAATAACTAGGAATAGGCCTATATTTTTGAAATATTTAACTTTGAAAAATTACCCTTCAACACCACTTGTGTAGACAGAGTAGCTAATTAGATCATGCAACCACTAATGTGGGCTATTTGTAATCGTTTGAAACTATTTTAAATCCTATTTTTAGGAAGAAACCAATCTCAACATCTACACAAGCCATGGACCAAATCAAAGAGTTTAGAAGGCTTATTGAGAGACAACATAATGTAAGCCCCCTCTATTCTTCAGGTGCTGAATAAACTAAGAGAGTTTACTGAAATTCTGAATACTAACTCTAATAAACAATCAAAAAAAACTGTAACCCAAAAACAGTATTCTGCACTGTCCATATTGCTATAGAAAATCTAAGAATAAAATGAAATGTACACACCAGTGTATTTTACTTCACTGAAGTGATGTTTGAAGTTATTGTTTTAGCCCATAATAAAAAACTTGATTTGAATGAATTTTTCTAGTAGTCCCTTCAGCTTCAAATTAGCCAGTTTTGACTGTATCATAATTTAAAATGGTGTATTTTTATATTATTTTGTCCTGCATTATATGAAAAATTCATCAAAAGGTCTGCAGGCTGCAAGGAATCGTAGATCAGGCATCATGAAAGTCTGAGTGTCAGCTGTATATCATTTACAGAATGTTTCTTTACCAAGATGTTTAACATAGGGAGAGGTAGCGTAGGCCTACACTAACAAAATTAAGTTGGTATTTTTTTTTTAATTTGCTAAACAAACTTTGAAAGTAATTTTTAAAGTGCTTAGTTGTCTGTTTCTACAAAGATATTTAAAAAAATCTAGTTCTGGGTAGTTATTTTGAGTTTTGTCTTAGATAGGTGAAATTACTTTAAAATATTTAATTCAAAAGATTAAGTCAAGACCTATATCTTACTTTCATTTCATGTTGTAAAATGAAATATCTAATGTGAAAATTAGCATTTCAGTTGTTCCTAAGTCCCTCCCTATAACAAGATGATATTTTGGTTAAATCCTTTGCTTAACCCACAGAAAAGTAATAAACAGAATCTCAGCCTTACAGGGGTTTTGCTGCCAAAAGGAGCGCACCCAACCATTTTAACCTGGAGGTTGAGTGTCTTGGGGATATTATTTGTCTATGGCCTAGCCCTGTAGTTTCTACACAAAACTAAAGTTTGAAACGTTCTTTGAGATTCAAGAGAGCAGACTTTAAATCACTTAACCTAGTCGCATTTCCAAAATAAAACCTTTTTTTTTCTTCTGGATAGTTCTTTATAAAATAATGTAATCATTTATATCGCAACTTCCCCACAAAATAATTTTAATCCCTCACATTCTAATTAATTATATTTTAACACACAGATTAGTCAACTAAATCAATGTCTGAGAAATACACTTAAACATTTTTCTTTTGTTATGACTAGAGATGGGTGGAATCCGAATCTTGGAAAAAGTTATGAAAATAAGAGGGAATATAAGTATGATGGAGCAATAGAAATTAAAAATAGTAACTAAATGTTAATGTTCTTTCATACAACATTAATACATTCAGTTTAAATGTTAAATTACTAGTCTGGGGCCTGATTGTTTAGTTCATCCTATAATTAGGCTATAAATGGTTTTGAACCACCACTAAGCATTAGACCTACCATATTAGAGATTTAAAACTAATATCACTTGAAAAATTGAGATTTTTGTTTTTTATATATTTGAGTTTCGCAAATTCAAAATATTTTCGAATATCTTCAAGCATTAGAAGGATTGAGGTCCCATCCCTAGTTACAACTTTTTAAACTCGAACTAAATTATTTTTAACAGGTGTGCATGGATATTATTTAAAGACAAAATAAAGACATCAAATAAATTAATAAAATTATATAAATTATGATCTATACACAAATTTAAAAACCTATTAATTATTGGCATTGTAAATGAGTTAACCTCCAAACATAACAGTTCAAGTTGATAAAATAAATTGATGATGGATGTGAGTGAAAGAATAAGAAGAGAAGAGGAAGATGGAGGAATTTTATTAAACTGATCCGGCCACAGTGAGGAAACGGTTGATGAATTTCCCCTATGAAGAGCGTTAAGTTGAAAACAAAATTTGCAGAAACTGATATTTACAAGTTTCACATAAGGTGTTAAGTAGGTATCCATTTCCTACCTGTATCACATCATTTTCCTTGTAATATCGAATAGAAAAAAAAAAGCACACTTAAATATTTTAGTTTTAATGGGAAAATATAAGAAATACTACAAGTACTTAATAACACTTAGCACTGTGTCTTACTATCAATTCAGGTTATACACCTGAGTGATAATTATGCTAATAGGTTAGGAATTGTTAAAGTTGAATATAGATCAAATGAACCCACATTTGCATGGAAGGAGAGTGGGGGGAAAACCACCCCTGTTCATCTGAGCAAGATTCTAACCTCGATATCCCTGTCCTCAGCTATCTAGCTCAACACGAAACTAGCGTGTTAGTTAACTATGTCAAAGCGGGTTATACAAAAAAAAAATTGTTTTACAATAGTGAAATAAATGCTTGCTAACTTAATCAGGTCAAGACTTGTACAGTAAGCCTACTGTGGACTCATGAATGTGAATGTTTGCTCAAATTGTGCCACCTGCTGGTTTTAAGATCAAATGGTTTCCCTTTTTAGGCCTTAATTGATAACCCCCTTATCACAAAATGCAACTAAATAATTACAGATTTCCTCAAAAGGTCATTCATTTGTTATGTAGGCCTACACTCTGTTAAACCTTAAAGATTGAGTTATCTTAACTTGATGGATTTCAACAAAGCCTGTCTTGATAACTATAACATTGTGAAACCATGAAAGGTAAGCTTACTTTTTTTCCGGGTTAAAGAAGAACCCACAACACAAAATTGAATATTAATTTTAATGGCAAAGCATGGTTTTGTCAAAAGTATGAGATTTTCCAAGCTTTGCACATCCTCGAGTATTAGGCCTGTGCTACAATCTTCAAACCTATAATTATATGTTAATTATAAACTAACAAATTAATTCTGGGATCACAATTAACTTAACCTAATGGTTCTCCTCGTTTTTAAATGTAAGCCATCACGATGCAGTTAATGTTCACTTAACTTGTCCAGGGAGAACATTCAAGTTAAGTGAAGGTGTTCTAGCTAGTCAATCATGTTGCACGTGACGTCAACAAGGTTATTTAGGACTTAATTTGTTTATGGTATGCAGATAAATTCTTTGGTAGCCAACGTTTTTATTTTCTACATTTTGTGAACTCTATAAAACGTCATAGTCTCTTGTTACACTTTGTATATCCAGTAAAGCTTTTATTGCAAGTACTTGTAACCTAATCAGCCCTAAATGATTTGTTTTCAAACAGTCCATATTCAATGTAAATGGTTTAAATACATATATTTTTTCCTTACAAATGACCATCATACCACATTAACGGAAGACTTGTATATAGATAACATAAATATTACTTTATATATAATTAATGCTAAATTTGAGAAATATATGCGTTTTGCTAGAGTTATGTTAAGATGCTCTAATCCCAGCATTAAGAAAGCAATCCTAAAGCGGCATTAAGCAAGTACTCAGAGAAATGTTGATGTTGGTATATTATAAACAAATATTTTATTTATTTAAGCAACAATATGAAAACACAACCTAATTTTTACTGCGTGTTTAATGTTAAAAATAAATATTTACAGAACAAATTTTCAATTTTCAAATGTAGCTTCTTGAAAGTAATAATATAGCCATCTAAATAATTAGGTTAACAATTTATCCAACTAAATTACATATTAATTAACACGATTCCATTCCTCGCGCTCTTTTCTTTCTTTTGCAACCTCTTCTATGTAAGGATCCAAATACTTGTTATCTTCTTCAAATTTTACCCACTCTTCCTTTGGCAAAACGGTCTTCATTAAGGAAAGTTGCATTGCTCTAATAATACGAAAGTTTCGTTCATCTTTAATATGCTGTGGAAGTCGTCGTAATGCTTCTTTGATATCTGGTATATCTTCATCGTAGACGTCATTGTGATGTAAACCATATTTATTGAATCCTGAAAGATTGTAAGCCCATTTTTTCAGAGCAAAAAATCGAGAACGACCCGACACCGCCATTTTAACCAGATATAAATAGCACAGATCAGTTGAGTTGAACACTCCGATTATTCGGGGTTGTGTACTTAAAAAAAGAATCTCATATTTGGTTCAATTTTTTTTTTATTTTTGTAATAATGAATCAGTTTTCTAAATAGAATATTTTTGTTAAGTGCGTTTAGATATTTTTCAATTTAACATAATAATATTATGTTAAATTGAAAAATATCCAAACACTCTTAACCACCATTGGAGTATACATTGACTTTTAGATTGAAATCAAGAGAACTAGCCCTAAACAAAAGTTACTATAATATAGTAGTATAGTAATAATATAGTAGTGTAGTAGTAATATAGTAGTATTTTTCAATTTAACATAGTATTATGTTAAATTGAAAAATATCCAAACACTCTTGACAAAAATATTCTATTACTATATTATAGTAACTTTTGTTTAGGGCTCTTGATTTCAATCTAAACATAATATTATGTTCCATTGAAAAATATCCAAACACCAAAATATTCTATTACTATATTATATTTTGTTTAGGGCTAGGACTCTTGATTTCCATTTAAAGGTGGTAGGTATAGTAATGAATAGGGGGCGGATTTTGCCCTAAATGCCTTTTTTATTCCTATGCTTTGAAAAGTAGGCTTTTGAGGTATAAGTTTATTTTCGATTATTGCGAAGATAATGTGATAACTTTTATAGTGCCTATAATGTATATTTCGCTATTAAGTACCTATTTTACAAAATAATGGGAGCCTTAAAGTGCCTTTTTCTATCTCTCTCTTCCTCCCACCCTCTTTTTTTTCTTTCTAAATACTTGCCGCTGCCCTCCACCCCACCCACCACACCTCCACACGTCCATATCCACGTGTATACTCGTGATACTTAGGAAAAACCCATGTGTCCAGTGGTCTGATAGGTTCAGACTGGTCAGTCCGGCAATAAAGATTTTCTTCTAGCGCACAACAGTGTCAGTTCATTCTATTAGAAAATGCCTAAAGAGAAATCGTGTAAAAGTGTATTATTCAAACAGTGGATTGGTGCTGATAGGAATTTCACAACGGATGGCAAAAAAATTTTTTGTCAACCATGTTCCAAGGAGGTAAGTTATCTTTTCAAAAGGGGAGATGAAATTATTAATTTTGAAAGTCAAGGTTTTTATTAAATATATTGTCTACTGTTTAAAAGTAAATCACGATTATTTGGTATTGTTCAAACTAGGTTTCATTTATTATTGAAGGATTTCAACGACAAAGTGGAAATATTTACAAAATCGTAACATTACGATCGAAAAAAAAAAGCAATCTTAGTTCTCTTGTTAGGTGATGCTTTGTTAATTTGTAGAATCCACATATCTTACTGGGTGAAAATTTCCATTTTTAATATTTAGGTAAAATGTGAGAAGAAGTACCACCTAGAACAACACAAAAATACTGCAATACAAATGAAGAATTCCGGAAAGAAAACAGGATCTCAACAATTTTTTTCTAAAGTTAACTAACGATACTGATAAAACCCAAGAGCAATTTTCTGCTGTCTTATGCTCTGCGATGGTAGCTGCAAATATTCCTTGGAAGATGCTGGAGAATCCAGATTTCAATGCTTTTCTCAACAAATATACCAACATTAAGATACCAGACGAATTAACTCTGAGGAAACCTATTTATCCATAAGTTTTTACAATAGCAGTTTTTTCTTTCTGACATTAAAAAATATTAACTGAATTATATTGATTTAAACTATTTACAGTAAACATTCTTTTTATTTCGTTTAAGACAGTTGAGAAAATCCGAGAAGATATTGGAGAATCATACATCTGGGCTACTGTTGATGAAATCATTGACCGCTGTGGCAGATATGTTGCAAATGTTGTTGGAAAACCTCACTTGGTTGTTTCAAAGATGCTTGAGGCAACCAACAGCTCGACAATTGCCATAGTTGTTCGTGATGCTTTGCATAAGTATATAATGTAATTGCACAAGATATACTGTGTTAATTTAATGATTCGCAGTGTTAGTCCTGTAAAAATTATAGTTAAAAATAAGTTAATTTGTTTATATTAGGTGTCCTGTGGCCATCAGAAAACGACGAAAGGTTTTTGGTGTTACTGACAGACAGTGCGGCCTACATGTTGAAAGCGGCTGCGAGCTTAAAAGTATTCTACACCAATTTAATTCACGTGACTTGTCTGGCACATGCTGTTCATATGGTTGCAGAATATATTTTATAACAGCAGAACCAGGATCCACACTTATGTAGAGTCGTCGTATACATGTAGAACTATTATTCCCACCATGTGTGCTAAATCCGCAGATGCAAATATCTAAACTGTGGCGCCTTAAACCAGCACCCAACATATCTGTATTAGGCTAATACAGTTTAAAGGCAATCAATCTGAAAATAACGGCAGAACCAGGTTCCACGACCATGCAGAATCTCTTTTTACACCTATAACTATAATTGGTACCATGTGTGCTCATTCCGCAGATTCAAATATAGAAACTGTGGTGCCTTGAACATGGCGGTAGTGTAGGGGATTAATATCTAACTTTAAATAAATATAATTCGATAATAACGGCAGACCCAGGTTCCACACTTATGCAGGGTCATTATAGACATATAGAACTATGATCCTCACAATGTGTGATCATTCCGCAGATTCAAATATAGAAACTGCGGCACCTTAAACCGGTGGTTGCGCCGTGCTAATTTCGAGTCCAATATCGGTTTGAATGCCGCAGATTCAAATATAGAAACTATGGCACCTTAAACTAGCGTCCTAAAGGTCTGAACTGTTTTTAAACTAATATTTGAGTCTAGTACCCTCTAAGCTATTTTTTAAAACTAATTATCTACTATATTGCCATTTGTTAAGCCCGTATCACACGACACTTGCTTATACTAGAAATCAAGTGTGCTAGCTAGCACCTAGATATCTGTATACTAGCTAGTACAATGGAAATGGGACTATAGTATTCACACGCTGCTAGTTTGGTACTAGGTCCTAGTGCAAATATTTATCGAACGTCAGAGATTAATTTTGAGTGCAGCAGCTGCATTAATTACTAATAATGATATCGAAAATTATGAAAGGGAGCGTAGGAAAAAGAATATAGACACGGGAATGGTTGGGAAAGACGAAATAATGGTCGCAGGATGCTAAATATAATACATTCGGAGGTTAGGTAATATACATTCGGGGTGATACAAACGTTTAGTATCTCCCTAAATTTGTATTATTCATTTATTTACATTGTGGTCAGAGGTCCCTAAGCCCATGGGTGTCCAAGTACACTATCCTTGATAAACAAATGTTCTTTTTTAGGCCTACGCACACTTTATATTCTAAAAAAACAAACAAAAAAAAGCCCAAGGTTGGCATGCTATCAAGTTTATTTAGATTAAAATTGGGTCTGGAACATAGTTAGTCGTTTTTAGATGACATGTTTTAAATTAAATTTATATATATTAAATATATTGTCATACTGTGCCAATTTGGTATTATATAAACAAGGTTGTTTAGAATAATTTTATGCCAACAACAAAGTCACATCCAATGACCATGTTGGCGTCATTTATCTACAAAACAGTCTCAGCGCACATGATTGGTTGAATTACACACACTAGTGTCGAAACTAGTACGAAAATAGCACGTGTTCTATCCTCACAACTAGTATGGTAGCCAGTACCAAGTGGCAGAACCAGTATACTTTTTCTGATTCACATGACGCTAGATGATGACGTGCTAGCTAGTGCTAGCTAGCACACTGGATTTCAAGTACGAGCTAGCGGCGTGTGATACGGACTTTAGAAATGTTTTTAAACTAATATTTGACCCTTGTGCCATCTATGCTATTTTTTAAAACTAATTATATACTCTATTGCCATCTATTAGAGATTTTGGAACTATATATTTGCTTGGTTTCATTAATTTTTCTAATGTTGGTTAAAAACGGTTAGTTGATTGTGGATGTTGCGGACTTCTGGGAGCTGTTTGGAGTTGGACGCGAGCCTTGTCTTATAATGTAACCTACTTGAAATGGAATCAAACCCAGAGAATGTCAATACAAGTTCATCGAATGAGGGAAAGAATTTCACTGTCGAACCATTAAGGCTTTCTGAAGAGGTAGGACTAATACTGACAGTATTTTTATTTTATTCTACCCAGAAATGTATTTTTAGTAATGGTCTGTTCCACCAGCAGTTAGTCACATTAAAGTCATAAAACAGGAGATGACAAGAATTTTTTAAAAATATCGAATCCCCTTTTAAGCAATTTATTATTTACTACAACATTATTGGGGTTGTAGTATTTATGAATTCTATATAAATCCTTGTGGGGGAATGCCAGGCCGCCACCGTGGTTCGGATTCCACGTTAAACTGTAGGTCCTTCATTTAATCTCACAATCACCCTACCATTACACATTAGCGTAAGTGCGTATAACCCGAATGGGTAGTAAGACGCGTTGCTAATAATAATATATAAATCCTATCAATTTATAACCTAGGCATTGAAGAGATATATATAAATATATAATTAAACTTTTGGGGAGTTTTAAACCCACAAAACCATCCTCCTTTGGTCTGGCCTTGTTCGAAATTGGAATATTAAATTCTGATGGACATACACGTTATTAAGTTTTGACATTTAAACTTCATTACAAAAGTTCTATAATAAAGTTTTCACATTTAAATTTAATTATAAAATTTCTATAATAAAGGTTTATGCATATAAAACTGACCAGTAGTAGTGTGTGTGCAAGCAAAGTCAAAGATAGTTTTTTTTTGTGATTGTCACATAAGACTATGTTTAATTTTAAACCATTCATTAAATGCATCTAGGTAATGAGAATTTATAGGAAAAAAAACTCAAAGGGTAAGCCAACTAAATATTATTTTATCATGATATTTGAATTCATCCTGGTGTCATTTAATCACAAGCTAGTGTTAAAATACTGTTTAGTATCTGTTCCAAGTGTGATTATATGTTGAAACATGTCAAAATATGTCATAGCCTACATTGGGATATACTTCTAATCTTTTACTAATATATCAAAGTTTTCTAATGATGAGGAAATCAGAATTCAGAAAAAATGTACACATATTTACATGGAGATAAAGTGAGGAACAATTTAGAAAAAAACACTATCAATACATCCAAACAGGATTCAAATACTGATCTACCTGTCATCAGCAATACATTCTTTTGGGAGAGGGACGCTTTAGACCATGTGATCACTGAAGCGGGTAATTTTCATTTTAGTTTTCTTGTGTTTTCTATATGTTAATGCGGGTTCATTTTTTCTCATTTACAGTATTCACATCTACCCTTTAAATTAAATTATTAATAGTATTTACATGCTGAATGTACAAACTTAAAATAAATTCACTTTGGCATGGAAAGAGGATGGGAATAAATCACATCTGGAAAATAACTCTGAGTGCACTCGATCAAGATTTGAACTTTGACCAACCCATCACCGGCAATACAATTGTAAAGCATAAGTAGTTGTCAAGGAATGTGAATCTTATTAAGCTTATTCTTGTGAAATATTCTTCTTACTTAGTTTCTCCTTATCCTTCCTTAAGTGCTGTTGAAGTATAATGTAAGCACCTTTTTGGCCATTTTGCGCCCCCCCCCCTCCCCCCTGCCTCCTTTGTAAGCAAAAATAAGCAAACATCTTAACCCCCAATACCCCCTTCGTTTTGCTTACATTATAATTGTCGAATTTTTTTTATAATTTTTTCACAGAAATAACAATTATTTTATGTGATTTATAAATTTCGGGTAATTATTGATGTAAAGATGTAAATTAATGGTGTGAAATATTCTCAATAGACACTTAAATTTTTTGTGCTTAACAGGTAAAATTAAAAAAAAAACATTAAAAAATAAATTAAAAACATTTTAATTTACATTTAGTTTAAATAATAAAAATAGTGAATACACCATTACAGTTATAAAAACTCCCAACTACTTTTAATCTGATGACCAAAGTCCTTAAGGTCCTTAAATCCACATCTCGACAATTTTAATTACTATGGGTTCATTTGGGGTGGCTGGGTCAATGCGCCATTCTTGCCTCTCTCTCTGTCTTATGGTAAGAATTGTTCTGACCCCCCTCCCTTCTCCTCCACCCTTGTCACCTTCCTCAGGTGCTTACATAATACTTGAATGTCCCCTTACCCCTTAGGTAAATGAGCTAATAATCCTAATGTTTAACTTACTAGGTACCAGCCTCAGTGGCTAGTTGGCTAACACGCTTGTCATGTTGAGCTCGACTGCTGAGGACGGGGAGATTGAGGTTCGAATCTCGGTCGGGTGAACTGGGGGGTGGGGGTGTGTGTGTGTTCCTAAAATGGTTTTCCACTCTCCCTCCATGCAAATGTGGGTTCACTTCCTCTAATTCAACCTTCCCAATTCCTAATCCATTAGCGTAATTAGTACTTAAAGCGTATAACCCGAACGGGTAGTAAGACGCGGTGCTAAATATTATTATTATATTAAATTACTAGGTCTTTTTAAATTTAGTATACTTCATAATCTGTCTTCCTCGTTCCTTAGCTTGGTTGTGTGCACAAAATTTATCATCCTATATTATGTATGATATCAAGTCTGCCAAGAAATAAATAAAACAACACTTTCGACCAATACTGGCATTTTATTCCCAGGGTTTTCCAACTATACATTTCAAACCAGAAGTTGATTGCTTACATTACATAGCAGTAATATTATGATGCTACAATAAAACATATAACTTCTTCAATCATTGTTGCTAGTAAAATGATATCCCTTTTAGGAGGAATTTAATAACCCCACTGTTGAATCCTGTGGACCCCATAGTTCTGGAAGATATATAGAAGCGCAAGATGATAACTTTAAAGACAAATCTGTGAAAGAAAGGGAGAGATGCGAGACATCGCCACATGGTCTGTGAGTGTATTTCCATAATCTATAATGTACATGATGACCTGGTGGTCTAGGGGTAAGGTGTCAGACTTCTGTGCTGGCGGCCGGGGTTCATTCCTCGGTCCCGGCACAGATTTATCTGATTACCAAACCCTTCATTCACCTCTGACAAGACATCTTGTGAATGTGGGGAATGCCAGGCCTCCACTGTGGTTCGGATTCCACGTTAAACTGTAGGTCCTTCATTTCATCTCACAATCACCCTACCATTACACATTAGCGTAAGTGCGTACAACCCGAACGGGTAGTAAGACGTGGTGCTAATAATAATATAGTGTACACTTTATGGTATCAATAAGAATACATTAAAATATTTTAAATGTATTGCTATATTGTAAACTTAGGGTATTTACATTATCATTCCCATAGTTTGTTGATATGGAAGTACAGCAGAGTCTCGGAAACTCGACCTAATGTGGATTGAGATGGTGTCTAAATTGTATTTCTTATCGTAGTCTTACTAATTAAAGGAATAATTTCTGGGCACCAAAGTTTGTTTGCAATGCCATTTCTCTGACCAATCCTCTTTCTAGTTTCATTCTTCCAGTTGCAGCACTTATTTGGTCACATGTTCATGTTGACAAGTCTTTTTATTCATTTTTTCCAAATTTTTATTTAAAAAAAACTCCATTGCTTAAGCCTGTAGTGAGCTATATTGACCAAGCGGCTGCCGCTGTTAGCGATGATAGTGCCAACATTTGCAGATAGAGGGTGACATGTGGTCAGTACATTGAGCCCTTTCACCGTTAATCTCAGTTTTCAAAACCGGATCAGCTACTTTTTTTTTTTTTTTAATATCTCCTCATTTGTCCTCACGAGGCTAACTTTGACCCTGTTCCAGTTTCATTACTTCACACATAAATTCTGGAAGCGTCAAGGATCGATGGATAAACTGGCCACATTTTAATTTAACCCAAATAATGGGGAAACACTATAACTATTGAACTATTTGTTAAGAGCATGTGCTAACTTTGATAATGGTTTCTGATAACATAATATACATGTGCTTCCAGTGCAAGACTGTGTTCAATGTCATTGAGAAGGGTTGACAACTCTCCCAACAAAACCGGATCACATACAGTGTTGGCATCAGGTACTTACTCTTTTATAACTAACATACAATCATATATTCATATTAGTGATGGGTTAGTTCCAAAACTTGACCTGTTTCAGTTTTTGAATCCTAATTCCACAAACTAATTTAAATTGCTTGGGCTTTATTATTTTGTAAAATAAGGTGCTGCAAAATTTGTCATTTATCTTGCTAGCAGACATAAACTGTGCTGATAATTTTTGTTTTTATTAAAAATAAACTTTTTTTTTGTAAATTTTTTTCATTTGTTTTTTATTTTTTTATGATTTTTTAAAAATCTATGTAAATAAGAAACAAAAATAAACATAAACAAAAATTGGTTTTGGTTTTAAGTAAAGAAGCAACATAACCGTTTCTCCTAAGAACTGAAACAACCAATTATTTTAAATGTTATGTTGCTAAAATTATTTTAATTTGTCGAGTTATAATTATGGATTACTTTGTAGTTACAGAACAAATAAAAGTCACAACTGCAATAAAACAAGTTAATTTCTCCTCCCCTTTTTCAAGTTCTTACATAAAACTTATTTTCTCCCACCACTTAGTGCACCTTTTCGCGAAGTGAGAATTCCAGGTATTGTGTACCGTTTCATTTTTAAATGTATCCTTAACTATGTTTTATTTACTTAGCAACACAACTGTGGCATCTAAGTTTTCCCTAAAAATTTGATCTGCTTTGATCAGTTTCATTGTATTTATCTTTCTTCTAAACTCACAAATTTTTTTATATACTAGTGGACCTCATTGGTCTTGGGGTAAAATGCTCGCCTCAGAACTTGATGTTCATGTGTTCAAACCCAGCCGAGGTTGACAGATTTTTCTTGAGTGATAAAAATCTGTAGCACAAATTCCTTTGGAGAGGAGGTAAAGCCGTTGGTCCCATTTCAATTGTGGCATAGAAAAGAAAGGTATGTGAAAATACCTTTCCCGGCAAATTTGGTAGGCCCTTTCACTCTCGCTCATAGAAATTCTTGTGTGTTGGTATGGTCAGTTGGTTCAAAAGTGCATGTTAAATACCTCAAATAAATAAATATTAGATAATAAAAAAAATCATAATTGATAATCGATTTTTTAAGGTCACACTTCAGCATATAAGCTTCTTTTGCACATTTAATTTGATTAAAGATTATTTTGAACTGTGTTGTAAAAACTGAAAACTCACATTATTACACTGAATACTGTTTATAAAAGGAATTTGAAATATACCATCCTACCATTTAAAGTAAAACTATATTATAAATATTTTCTTAAAAAAAGGCTCAATTCTCAGTATTCTCTATAAATGTAGACTTTTTTATTTTTATTTTGCAGTTTTTCACACAATTATGCGTTGTCAATTTTTCTTATTTTATCATAAATAACAAACAGTCTATTATTATTATTATTATTATTATTATTATTATTATTATATCATCATCATATCATCATCATCATCATCATCATATCATCATCATCATCATCATCATCATCATCATCATCATCATCATCATCATCATCATCATCATCATCATCATCATCATCATCATCATCATCATCATTATGTGTTCTGTCTTACGACAGGTCCATTCCTTTGGTAAGAGGCCCTGGCTTATACCTCCTCCAGCTTCCAGAATTTTCTTTTTTCCTTCAAGTCATCTAATATTTGGATCATCCTCCTTCTTCCAAAGCTCCTCTTTCCCTCAACCTTTCCTTCTATGACATCGTGCAGAAGATAGTTCCTCCTAAGGATGTGTTCAATCCAGCTTGCTTTACACTGAAGAATCACGTCCAAATTGGTTCTCTTCTCACCCACTCTTCTTAGGACTTCTTCATTTGTCACCCTGTCTGTCCACATGATCTTCTCAAGTCGTTTTCGGCTCCATATCTCAAAGCTCTCAAAGTATTTCTTTTCCATTATCCTAAGAGTCAAAGTTTCTTCTACATATACTGCGATGCTCCAAATGTAGAATTTCATCAGTGTCTTCCCACATCAGTTCCAAACTCAATTTGCTGGTCAGCAGTCTCCTCTTGTTATTGAAAGCTTCCTTGGCCATGGCGATCCTGACCTAATTTCTTTAGTGCGTTAGGCATCCTTTGTCAGCAAACTACCCAGGTTCTTGAACTTCTCTGTTTTTGATTTTGATTTTCAGCGGCTCTTAATTTTTTGAAATTACCATCACTTTTGACTTCTCGATGATGATCTCCATGCCATATCTCCACTAGATGGTCCATTATTTCCTGCAACTCTTCATTATTTCTGGCCAGCATTGCTAGATTATCTACATATTTTATTATGTTAATGATGCGTCCTCCAATCCTGAAATTGTCACGTCCCTCCAGGGCTTCCCTGACCAGCCGCTCGCCATACACGTTGAACAGACTAGGTGACAAACAGCATCCCTGTCTCCACTCCTCTTCCTATCTCTACACTTTTGTTCTCTCCATCTTTCAGCCTCACCTTCACTCGCTGTCCCAGGTACGGGTTTGCAATCAGCCTTCTGTCCCTCCACTCTAACATAGGCCCTAATTAAAACACACTTTATTTTATAATTCTGTTTACCACTACTAGACAAAGTATTTTGCCTCTTTGGTCTCAGTTGGGGCATGTGACCCCTCTGCCAGCAAAAACTGGCAATGATAGCATCCTTGCAAGGAAGGCAGCCCTTTCTTCGCTTCTGATAGATTAGTTATTCAAATAACCTGATATAAAAACAGGATGAGGGGTTTGAATTTTAAGTTATTACACTAGCATGTACGATGATCAAATCTCAGCCCCTTTAGACCAGGATCAAGCATACTTGTATTTTTTGTCACTGCATCTCACTACTCGTTTGTATAAGTCTATGGACTAATTAAGCTAATGAGAAAGGTTTAATTCGGAGGAAGTGTACTTGTATTTGTGTCAGGGGAGAGTAAAAACCCATTTAGAGGAAAATGCCTGACCAAGATTTGAACCCCAATTTTCTAATCACCTGGAGTCAAAGTGCGAGAGTGTGTCATTTGACCACTGAAATGGTTAACAAACATGTTAGCACATACCTAACTCTTTTGTTCATTTTTATATAGTAAAGCTCCTACCAGCACAAATACTAAAAATATATAATAATATTTGTCAGACAAAGTTGGTATTTGTAGAATTGGGTCTGATATTATTTAAAATATTTTACCAGTGCTAAGTGAGGACACTATTACTACTCTAGCTTTAATGTTTTGTTTTTTACAGAACTCTTACTTTCATTGCCAGTTGATCAACCAACATCAGCACAATGCAACAGTTATGTAAGTTCATTTCCCTCAGATGAGATGTCAGAAGACACTGTTGGTTCGGTTGAAACCACTGGAAAGGTACAGCCTTCTACTCAAAATGATTTTTTATCCTGTTATGTTCCTTCATCTAATCTGCTCATTTCGAAAATTAAGGCCAAAAGCATTGCACCTCTTGGTTTTGTGGACTATTCTCATAGTGACAACTCAAATCTCAATTTGTCAAATAATTTTTGTGTACCACTTGTAAAAAAAAATTTGGCTGTCTTTACGATCTTGAAACTCATCACCAAATGTTTCCACACAAATGTCCTTACTGTTGCTATTGTTTGACGAAACGCAAGTACCTCAGTAAACACTTTAAGAAAAAGCACTCTTTAGAAGCGTCACTGCCTGCCCATACTTATAGTTGTAATGTATGTGATCGAAAGTTTGCTCAAAAATATCTTCTTGATATGCATTTAACAAAAAATCACTCTGTTCAAATGTTGTTTCAGTGTGACATTTGTAGCGAGATTTTAAAATCTGAGACTAGTTTGAAACGTCACATAGCATTTCATTCTGAGCAGAGAACATGTTACAAATGTACAAAATGTGGAGATGTATTTGCGTCAAAGACTGGGCTGTCTTGCCATGGAAAGACTCACAAAGACCATCCCTCTGAGAGATGTGATGAGTGTGGGAAAATATTTTCTAGTGTATGTATCTCTCATTCACACAAATCAAGCCACCACGGTGAGCATTCAAAAAAGGGTAACTGTAACATCTGTGATAAAAAAGTTTTTAATCTCTATCATCACAAATTGAGATTCCACGGTAAAGAAGTCCAATACCAATGTGAAACTTGTGGCAAGTATTTCCCAAACACAGTGTTGTTCCAAGACCATCTGAAGATTCATCTAAACAGGACGGCTCGGTCCTATCCTTGCGACATGTGTGCTAGGATATTCTCTTCAAGGGTTAGTCTCCAAGGTCACAAAGATAGACATAAAGGGTACAAACGATACTTGTGCGATGTATGTGGCATGGGTTTTGTCACACCACAAAACTTCCGTCAACACAAAGTTTACCCATGAGGATCACCGTCCTTATAAATGTAAATTATGCAAATTTTCTGCTGCTCAAAAAATTAGCTTACATACACACACAAAGCTACATTTGAAACCGAAAGCAAATTTAGACCCAATGAGGTATCGCAGAAACGTTATGATTCCGTGTGAAGTATGTGATGAGAAGTTTTCCTGTATTACTAGTTTAAAAAAGCATAAAACCTCTGTGCATGGAGAGAAATATTACAAGTGTGAACATTGTGGTTACAGCACTGGATGGCAGGCAAACTACATAAAGCACCTCAAAGTTCATTCTGGTGTGCGGCCTTATGTATGTCATATCTGTGACTATAGTTCTGTGTTTAGGAACAATCTTAAACGGCACATGAAAACACATGGAAATACTTTAAGTCCAAATTTATTTTCAGTTTAAAACATTCCTAATATTAAAGGTAATTTTATTATTGAGTTAACTCTCTTTTTAATTACTTTAAATATTTTTTTTATTTAAACAATCATATTGTTACATTGGTTGTTGATTTTCATTGATGATAAGATACTTAAAACATGTTCCTGCAGGAATGTCATTATGGAAAATTCTTATTTTAAATAATCTAGTGAGTATTTAATTTTGAAATTGTACAATATAAGAGAAGACTAAGTTAATACGACCATGTGAGTAAAATGGATAGAAAATACCAAAGATGATAGGTAAAAAAGTGTTTCTTTTTAAATTGAAATTTGAGTCATAATCTCACTTACTAACATAAACATAATTTCAAATTTAGATTTTCCATGAGCGTCATAAGAAGCATTAAAAGCTTAGCAGCTCGACTTTTATTAATAGGACCACAATATTTTTTAAAGAGCATCATCAAACAAACACTATAGAATTGTAAAGAAATGAAACACAAATAAAAGTACCACAAGGTGGCCACTGATCAGGAAAACTGGGAGTTGTGATTGAATTTTGTGCAGTGGGAAAAATTCCAGGATATACCCTTGAATTTTTTCATCTGTCAGGAATATAAAGGTGAAGAACCCTGTAACAACTCTTAACACATATTTACAAACATTTTAATATCGTGATGTCACATACTTTTCTCAGGATGTAGTAGACTGAACAGGAAGTTGGTTTGAGTGACACCAACTTAGTTGATGGATGAAAATGTATTTTTTGGACCATAAATTATTTTAAAGTTCATATATTACTTTATGTGGATGGCAGGGTGTGCTAGTGTTGTAACAAGATTTAAATATGGGCTAGTTAATTGTATTGATATATTGAAATGTTTGTTATGCCAGAATCACTCTCAACTCAATTCAATTAAATTAATGTTCATGTAACATAATGTAACAGTTCTCCTCATGTTTTCAAATTGAGTCCATCATGATGCAGTTAACTTAAGAGGGGTCCAAATAATAACTTTCACGCCATGTGGACGTTAAATAAAGGATACCACATGTTCTAGCTAGTGAATCATGTTGTGAGCATTGTCAACAGGAATATTTATTAGAGTTGAGTTGAATCCACTATTTTAAGAATTCCTAGTCACATCTTGTGAATGTGGAGAATGCCAGACCTCCACTGTGGTTCAGATTTCCACATTAAACTGTAGGTCCTCCATTTCATCTCACAATCACCCTACCATTACACATTAGTGTAAGTGGATAATTCGAACGGGTAGTAAGACACGGTGCTAATAATAAATAACAAAAAAAACAACCAAACAAACCAAAGAACAACGACCAAACCGACCCCCCCCAACCCGACCCCAACGACCAAACCGACCCAAACGACCAAAACAAACAAACACAACAACTTATTTCAAGACTCCAAATCTTGAAAAAATTATGAACATAATAGATATAATTATAATAGAATAATAAAAAATACAAATAGTAACTAAATGTTAACATTCTTTCTTATAATCCCATTTATTATAGCATTCATACATTCAGTTAAGTGTTAAATTACTGATCTGGGGCCTTGTTGTTAAGTTCATCATATATTTATAATTGGTCCTGAACCACCAATAGGCAGTATTATAGCTCTAAAACTAATTTTATTTGGAAAATTGAAAATAAATTTGGTTTTAAGGATTTGAGTCTCGAATCTGAAATTTTCTTAAATCCTCAAATCTCTAATATCCTTAAGGATTTGAGTATTTGAGCACCCATCCTTAGTATTTAATACTTTGTTTAGAGTTCTTCGGTAAAGGGTGTCCATGTCTCTCAGGCTCTAAAATGTTGTAGCCTCTGGTTACACTTTATTGTATGTATCCAGTAAGTTTCTATTTGAAATACTTTCAGCCTAATTAGCTCTAAATACCGAAGTTTAATTTTACTGTTCAATTTGTTTTCAAACATTCCAAATACACTGTCTTTGTTTTGTTTGAATTGTAACGCTACGTTGATTGTGATCCCAGCACTAGAGTTTTTACTTTTATTTTTGCTTCATTTTCTACAAATCCATCATATTTTCTTTATGACATATTATAACATGTTTAATTCACTTTATTTCATAAATACATATATGTGACATAGGACCTACTTCATTGTACATTTATAATAGCATGAACCATCAAACAAGAACTATATTTAAAAGAGACTTTTTGTTGTTGTTGCCATTATCATTGGATTGCAGTCCCCAGTTTCCAGGGTTTTGTTGGTGAGCCTCTTCCCTCCTCCACTTGTCCTATTCATTACTTTGTTCAGTGTCCTTTCCCCTAGCTGCATTGTCCATCCATAGGGCTATCGTTATTCCAACTAGTTGTCTTCCTTCCACCTCTCTTTTCAGGTTCACTCAAGCTGATCTCGCTGGCTCCATCCTCATATTTTTAAACCGCCAAAGTCTAGATATGCTGACTTGGCCCTGCAGCGATGTCTCAATCCCAGCTTCTCTTATCACTTCCTCATTTCATATCTTATACAACTTTGTCATATGAATTGTGGACCTCGGGAACTTCATCACTGACGTCTGCAGTCTTGATTAGTTTATTTTGTTGAGGGTGCATGTTTCGTTGCCATAGATTAAAATCAGTATGAAGTAGCTGTTGAACATTACTAACTTTGCTTTCTTTGGAACATTGGAGTCCCAAAGGAGCATCCTCACATGTTGGTAGATGTGGGAGCTCTTCTGAATTCTCTTTGTAACATCCCTGGCTAGGTTGTCACTGAAGATAACACTGCCAGGGTATGTGAAGTTGTCCACGCTCTCCATCTGGTGGTCTACTAGCTTGCTGCTTGCTGGTCATCCCTCTATGTTTGCTGCCTTCACCATTGTTTGGACTCACTGATCTGAACTTGTGGTATTCGACCTTCCACTCGTTGAGTCTTGTCTGCACCTCCTCTTCTGTTTTACCTCAGATCATGACATCAGCGACATTGAGTTCACCCAATGGTTCCTTGATGCTCTTCATTATTTCATTCATGACAATGATATACAGAAGCGGGGACAACATACTGCCGTGCTGAACTCCACTCTTGCTCTGGAACCAGACGCGTGCCCCTCGCCAAATTGTACACAGTTAAAACAGTCCTCGTACAACATCCATATTTCCACCATCATCTTCTCATGCACTCTCAGATCTCTTGCACTGTTGTAAGCCTTCCCAACATCAAAGAACACCATGAGCAGGTCCTTGTTTTTCTCTCAATGTTTTCCCATCAACATCCAGACGGTGAAGATGAGGTCTATTATTGACCTTTTGGCTCTGAAGGCCTACTGCTACTCTTCTTGCTGTGGCTCTAAGATGGCTCGCAGTCACTGCTCTTTGATCTTATTGAAAATGTTCAGCCCATGTGACAGCTGGGTTATCTCCCCCCAGTTGGTACATTTTTGTCTTCTTGATCCCCCTTCTTGAACAGTGGCATGATGACACCCTTGCTTCAATTCGCAGGATCCTTGTTGTCCTTTCACATTGCATTGAGCACACTGTATAGCCATGTGAGCTTGCACCCTGCTGTTTGATCATGTCCGCATTGACTTCATCGACTCTGGCAATTTCCCCTTTGACATCAACTTTAGTGCTGCTTCTCTTTTGATCATGTCTGCATTGACTTCATCGATTCCTGGCAATTTCCCCTTTGACATCAACTTCAATGCTGCTTTTATTTTTGTCCAGGTGATATGGAGCTCCTCTGCAAAGGCTTCCACACTTGGCTCTATGTCACTCTGTTCTTACTCACTTCCATTCAGAAGGTGATCGAAATGATTCTTCAGGACCTCTCTGATGTCACCTTTCTTCCTGACCTGATTTCCACCACAATCTTCGAGTACCTTTACAGTGTCCATTAGCTTCCTTTTGTTTTTGACTACCCATTAGAGTAGTTTGATGTTACCTCTTCTGTCCTCCAGTTTCTATGTACAGTCATTCCAACTTTTTTCCTTCTCTTCTTCGGCTGTACTTTTAACTTTCAGCTTCTTGTCCCAGTATGCTTGCTCAAGGTCTATGAATTGCACTTCACCCGTTGTTGCTCTGGCCCGGTACCAGGTTTTGGAAAATTCCAGAAGACTAATTTGTAGTCAAGATGAAAGTGTAGCAAAGAAATAAGGACACATTTGATGGTTAAGGTGTGTGTGTGTTAAAAAAATGTGCAGTCATTATAAAACAGTAAAACCTCTAATAATTGATAATTATTAAGACAGGGATAATATTAAACAATAAAATAAATTGTTGACATTTTCTGAATGTATATGGGGGCTATCAATTAAATATTAGGCAAGGCCATATAATTTTTTGTTAATTTGTTCTCATTCCCCACTCTTCTTTAAGACAAATTCATATTTTCCAACATGTTGGCAATCTTTGAAGTGTTTTTCTCACATTGTTTTACACACTTCAAGCGAACACCAAACCACCACCTTAATTTCTAAGCAATGGCAAAAAAGCGACAAGAATAAAATCCAGGCGACAGATGAAATTTCTACAAATTATTTTAGGAAATACAATAATAGAGGAAGTGATAAATGAGGAAGTAAAGAAAGAAATTGGGATGGGAAAGCTGAGAGAAAAATGGTTTGGACATGTTAAAAAGGATGGAAGATGAAATACTACCTAAGCAAGTAATGGAAATGAGAATGATTGGGAAGAGACCCAGGGGATGACCCAAACTGAGATGACCAAACTCGACCAGTGCGAGTAGGAGAAATTTGCACTGTTACAGGATGGTGTGGGAATAAAAGGATGGAGAGATAAACCATTCAAGCCCTAGCCAGGCAGAAACTTGATATGGGGAAATGAGTTTATACTTATGTTTAAGTTTGGTATTTTAAAGATTATCTATTTATTAGACTAATTTAAATATTTTTAAACAGCCAGCCTTAAAAAAATAGACATGATTTAAACATAAAATTCATGTGATGATTTCTTTTGTGAGTTTTGTTTTGTTGCATCGGATCTTAATACCTATCCAGGCTATCCATATATATTGGAACAGCGGTTCTCAAACTGGGGGATGCGAGCAGCTCTCAAGGGAAAGTTGGCAAAATGACAAGGGACTTATGGAAAACCCTAATTTTTGGCTTATTACCATAATCTGGTTATTTACACCCATCTTTTTCCCCGGTTTACTCTCAGCTTTTAGACCTTCTACGTTAGCAGTTATCTTGCTTATATTTAGAGTAATTTGAGCATCTTTCCTGAACAGTCACGATTTGGTGACATACTCTTTCTCTCTCGACGATATAGCTTGAAATCACAACACAGTTGTAAAGATATATTGCAGTGATGTTTATATATTAATTAGTTCCAACCTATTTGTGTTTATGTATTATATATCGGCCTATTTATGACAATGTGTGTTGATCTGGTTTTCCAAACAGAATTATCTTGCTTGTTTGCATGAAATGAGACAGGAATTTAAGAGTGTTCCTTTCTGACAGCAAGTGTGAGTTTAGTGACATATTTACAAACGAGCAGTGGCTGATGGCTGATGTATTTCAGCATCAGAATGAGCTGAATAAAGTCTGCAAGGTTAAACACACACCATTCTTCATGGTTCATGAAAAAGTAAAAGCTTTAAAAAATAAACTTCAATTTGAAACAAATGAAGTTGTGAAGGGACAACTGTGATTATTTCCGTATTTAGAAAATCTCGTAGAAGAAAATAAACTTGAGCTTTATGATTCTGTTGTCAACGACAAAAGATATGTCTGGGTTTGATTGAAGACTTTGACGAATATTTTCCTGAAATTCAGGGAGCGAGTTATGGATGCAGAAACCTTTTTCTACTGTGAAAGACTACAGGCTACCAAACTTCTTCTAAACGAAAGAAATTATTGAACTGTCCTCTGATGAAACCCTCAAATCTAGTCTCAAGAAAACTTCTTTGGCAAACTTTTGGTTGCAAAAGCTGAAGAATTTACTCATATCGCTGACCATGCCATCAAGTTTATGATGCCTTTCTCAACAAAATTTCTCTGTGAGAGTGGTTTTTCATCCATGGTGTACCTAAAAAATAAGTACCGTAAAAAGCTAATTTTAAGCCAACCTCCGCTTGAAAAATTCAACTGGACAACCAGACATCAAAAAGCTGTGCCAAGACATGCAGCCACACACCCCTCTCACTGAAAAACTTTGGAATTCACAATAATATCAACTCCAGAGTTACATTTAACATTTTGATTTGAAAATATTGTGTTTATGTTTACTTTTTTTACTTTAATTTCGAACGAATTTTGATTTGAAAATGGATAAAACTTATTACATTTCTCAATAAGAGATAATGTTAAGGCTATAGCATTAGGGTTCTCTTTATATAAATTTGTAACATTTGAAATATGTTGATAAAATATATTTTTTCCCAATCGATTAAATAGATAATTAATATACCAGGTAGTATTTTTTTTAAACCTGTAATTTTGATTTTTTAAATTCTTTTTCCATCCCGGGAGTACATTAAACTCTTAGTCATGGCCAAGGGGTACAATCTAAAAAAAAAAAAATTGAGGACCACTCCATTAGAGTCTCATTTAACTGAGCTTATGTTTGAAGCAGATATTTTTAGCTTGCGGCCAATATCACACCATCCGTAGGCTCCAACATGCATTTTGACTCACAACTGCTTAACACTTATGAACCCATAATCACTATATTTATCCTCTACAATAAACTGATGTTACACTTACAAATTTGTAAAATGAATTTTTTTAAACGAGTGTCAGTCTTTACTATAATTGAATATAACCTAACTGTAAAGAAAGTTTTTACCCATTTGTTGGTGAAAAAATAGGTTGGGGGTGGGGATGGGAGAAGAAAGATATAGAATTTAGTTTATGGTGTTTTAATTGGTCTATAAAGAAATCACTCAAACAAAATAAACCAGAAATTAATTAAAATATTATTTTGTTTAAATAATTAACTATTTCATAACATTAATTGTTCTTTCATTTTTAATGAAATGTGTACTAGGCCCATACTTACAATGTGCAGTAAGTAATTCAGGTTACTGTATTTTATACTAAAATACTAAAACTCAAAATGAGCCTTCTGTTTTATCGAAGTTTATTACTACCCAAGGTAGGCTTTTTCCACATTTGATAAAGATTGTAAGAGACTGCTGTATTTGAGGAAGGATGAGAAAGGTAACATTTTAAAGAAATTTGTGTGGAGCACGAGTGAAAAACCATTTAGGAATAAATACCATAAGTACACTCAGCCGAGATTCAAACTCCAACCTCTCTGTTACCAGCTAAACCAGACAAAGTTGACATCTTAGCCAATATCTATATTTATCAAAACAAGGGGCCTAGTATATTTGATCCAAAAAGGTTTGGACATTTTGGGGAGTAGAGGAGTTTACATAATGATGAGTTACATACTATGTACTCATCACTAAACATTATTAGGATGATCAAATCTTGCAGATTACAGTGGGCAGGTCATGTAGTGTGGAAGGAAGAATCTAGAACAGGGTTTGGGGTACTGACTGGCAAACCCTTTGAAAGAAACTATTGGGAAGACCTAGACGCAGATGGGAGGATAACATTATAATGGACCTGAAAGAGATAGGGTGTAATGAGGTAGACTGAATATAATTAGCTCAAGATAGAGAAAAGTTGTAATGAGGGGGGTTAGATATAACTAGCTCAAGATATAAATAGAGTGTAGTGAGCTGTAATGGATATAACTATCTCAAGATAGATATAAGGTGTAATGAAATGGACTGGATAGAACTAGCTTAAGATAGAGATAGGGTTTAATGAGGTAGCCTGAATAGAACTAACTCGAGATAAGGATAGGTGGCGTATTTTTGTAGGTGCTGCAATGAACTTTCAAGTTTCTGAAGCACTTTGGGGGCACTACAATATATTTTTGTAGAAAGGGAATAAAAATTCACTGTTTAAAAGCAGTACTATTAAAGTTTTGTATCCCTTAAGTGGATTCATATTTCAACCACAATTAATTATTATAGTTTCCTTCATTAAATTAATTTAGACCTGCATAAACGATCACATGAATTGCCAGTGATGGGAGATCACGATTTGAATCTCAGCCGGATATTTTTTTTTTGCTAAAAGGTTTCCCAATTTCTCTCCACATTGTTGCGACTACATTTCTTTTAAATTCTACCTTCCACATCCCTACCAAATTAGTGTCAAATGTGTGAATAGTCCAGTGGTGGTGCACAATAATAAGAAAAGTATGATTTTGGAAGGAAGAACAGTAGAAGTTAGTTACTAAAATCATTTTAATATATTCATACACCAAGTCACTTTTGCTAGATATTATCAATACCTATAAAATAACACAAATATTATAGAGAAATGTTAACAATGTTGGACCACAAACAAATATGTTTGAATTTTCTAAACTCTTCTTCCAACCAAAATCAAGGTATAAATAAATAATCCCCTTGTACTTTTCTCCATCACAAAGTATATTTGCAATAACAATAATAAAAAAATAACTATTAAGACCTAATTAATATATACATTTTATGAAGAAAATATTCTGAATTTTAAAGCATTAGCTTTATAAATGTTATAATGTTTATATTTGTTATTGCAATCTTAAATATTTTATCCAAGTGTTTTGTAATATACCTAATATATTTATGTAATAAAGTTGTATTAACTTTTAATTTGTAACATTACTTGAACATCATATAAATAGTTAGTCCCTTACCATCCATTTGATCCTATTATCATATAAACAAAATATAAAGTATGTGTGTGTCCAAACGCAAGATCAAAATTAGAAAGATGAAACTTGGCACTATCTTTTTGAAAACCTTGTAGGGGTACACCTTGTGAAACAATTTTTTGTTTATCTATTTTCAGATATGCGTATTAAACCGAGGAACAACAGTTAGTATCTGTGAATATAATGTTCTTTTGAAAGTAGTTTCAATTTGTTTTTCATATAACTTTATTACCAATAAAAAATATCCACTTCAAATACAAAGATAAATTACAGAAAAAAATTGATTTCTAAATTCAAAGAAAAATTCGTTTGTTCTGCCACATGTTCGAGTAAGTCCATAACCAAGACTTCTAAAAAGCAAAATCTTTGAAAATTTTAGATAACCCCATAGGTGACCTGGTGGTCCAAGGGTAAGGTGTCAGACCTCTGTGCTGGGGTTCCGGCGTTCATTCCTCGGTCCCGGCATATATTTATCTGATTGTCAAACCCTTCTTTCATCTTTGACAAGTCGTGTATTAATCACAACTTGTGAATGTGTGGAATGCCAGGCCTCCACCATGGTTCGGATCCCACGTTAAACTTTAGGTCCTCCATTTCATCTCACAAGCACCCTACCATTACATTTTAGTGTAAGTGCTTATAACCTGAACAGGTAGTAAGACGTGGTGATAATAATAATTTATATAACCTGAATAATTGCGCAAAAACTTGCTATCTAAGGTTTCCATAAGGTTCTTTAAAGAGGTTTTTAGAATTATTAGCTATCCAACCCTAAATAAACATGGTGGCTAACGACTGGAAAAACCTGGAAAAGTCAGGGGATTTTTGGATGACAGGGAAAATAGGAAAATGTCAGGGAATTTAACTAAAGACAAGTAAAAGTAAGGGAATTAAAAGATATGTCTAAAATATCTAATTAATTTTGCAACTATTACTATTACTATTATTATTATTATTATTATTTAGCACCCGTCTTACTACCCATTCGGGTATACGCTTTAAGTACTATTTACACTAATGGATTGGGAATTGGGAAGGTTGAATTAGAGGAAGTGAACCCGCATTTGTGTGGAGGGAGAGTGGAAAACCATTTAGGAAAAACACCCCCAGTTCACCCGACCGAGATTCAATGCTCAGTATAAGCTACCTATCACATTTTATACCAAAAGTTTAATTTAAACTTTTTTTTTGTGGATATCTAATAATTTACTCTAATTATATTTTAATTATCAATTTAACATATTTTATGAGAAAATTACTGGTCACACTTTAAATAATCAGTATATTAAAATCTGTAGATTCGTGTGATAGTGTTTCTACTACCTTGAGCAGTTTTTTACTTAAAGAGTTGGCTTCAGGGAAATCCCGGCTACATCAATGTAAATATGGCCAGGGGCACATTTGCAATTATCAGTTGTGCTATAGTGGCACAACAATTTGATCCGCCAATGCATAAACCAAGCACACATAAGCAACCAACTTCAAACAATGCAACTAAATATGCTCAGTTAAAATATGGATTTCAATGGGATAGCTGAAAAGGAAGAAAATTAGAATAAAGAGGCGATATTGGGCCAACATTTGGTGAAAGGATAGTTTCATAAACTGTATACATATTTACAAGCCCATCCGGAGTAATTTTTTTTTGTTATTATTGAATGGGTGCTGACATCTTTGATGAACTTCTGATCCTAATACGGTGTTACATCACTCACCAAGTAGCTAAGTGGAAGAAAGTCATCCCTCCATCAGAAAGACTTTCAGTTACTTTAAGATAATGATAATAATAATAATACTTTACTGATCCAACTCTTAGGATGCAAGTGGACTCACACCTGTTTAAACATTAATGGCACAAATCGATTGCAAGGTTGTGCAATCGATTAATTTGTGTCAGAACACAAACTGTTTGGTCGGTCAGATTTATAACTGGACATCAGTCGTATGTATACACGTTGACATATAAACCCATGGTAGTCACCACACAATCAAACTATTGTACAACTGTTCCACAACTGATAATTGCGTTAGTGCTCCTGGTCTAGGTGTATGCAGAAAGACCAAAGGGCTAGTAAGATGTACTACATAAAGAATTGGTTATTTTTAGACGAAAAAGGTTTAATTACTGTCACTTGAACTAGCTGCTAACTTTTTGCAATCTAAAACTGTACTGTGTGAAATGATACCACATGTAAACAATCATCACCTCCCAAGATAACCGCGAGTATTATAGCGTCGAGTAAGCCTCGGCAGAACACCTGGCATCAATTAAAAAAGAAAATAAAAATCGCAAGAGAAAGAGGGGAATTAACATTGATTCTCCTTCCCCCATCCCCTCCTCATTAAGTGCTCTCCAAGGGAAGTTGGTGTACATACAACTTCTCAGGGAACGTGAGACCATGTGATTCTACCCCTTCTTCTGGTCAACTGGTCTATGACCCTCCCTCCCCCCTATAAAGTTGATAAAATACCCTGTTCAACGTTGAGACGTCACTCTCAAAGGGAAAAGCTTGTACAAGGTGGACATATAGTCATGTAAGCAAATTCACATTTCAATTTTAGTTAACTTGTAATTCTAATCTTTTCAAAATTCTCTCTAGGAGAGTGTAATTGTATACTGCTCATTGTAGGAGTTATTAACATGCAGTACATATGTCATTTTTGTGTGTGCCCTAGGTCACTATTTTTAGCGTGGTTTTGAACCCGCCTCGGTGGCTTAGTTGACTAACATACTGGTTCGTGTTGAGCCAGACATCTGAGGAAGGGGAGATCAAGGCTCGAATCTCGGTCGGGTGAACTGGGGGTGATTTTTCCTAAATGTTTTTCCACTCTCCCTTCTCACAAATGTGGATTCACTTCCTCTAAATTCAACTTTTCCAATTCCTAATATATCAGAGTAATTAGTACTTAAACGTGTAACCCGAATGGGTAATAAGACGCGGTGCTAATATTATTATTTGGTGTGTTTTCTAGATAGTTAACATGAAAGTTAATTGTTTCTAGGATAGTGGGCTTGAAGAAATAGTAGCTTCGAATGGGGATAGTGTTTGAGGGTAATCATTATTTGCCTTGACTGTAAGGATAATCTATTTATGATTGTTTTCTGGGGTTTATTATCGCTAATTAGGAGACAACTAATTAATTTCAATTGTTTGCTTCTACACATAGTAATTCTGTTATTCATTCACCAATAGTTTGTTTTGGTATAACTACCTGATTTGTATCTTATTTAAACCCTTTGGGTGCATATGTTTATCACGTAATAGGAATTAAGGTTGTTTCACCTTGCATGAAACGAGCTGTGATCTTATATTTTGTCTTTAAATAAAATTGTTTTTTTATAATGTTATTTGACCTCTGTTGTACTAGTTACACCTATTAAAAGGCTAGTTTTCTTTTCCTAAGGGTATAATATTATTGTTTATAGGAATTTGTAGAAAGGCTCACTTGGCTGTTGTGAACCTAGTTTAAGACTTTAATGTCATATTATTTTCTTGCTTTGATTGTCAGCTGAGGACAACATCGCATGTGGACATAAGATGTCAATCTAATCTTGTTTGATTAAACTGTGATGTTAAGGTTGCAGTTCAAATCTCAATTAAATGTTGTTGTTTTTTTAAATTAGTTTTCCATTTTTTTTTTCTCCACTCTAATATGGGTACTTCTACTATTAATTCTACCATTATCATTCCTAATCCACCAGTGTAAATATGTGAATAACCCAGATAAATAGTAAGACACACATGTTGGCTACAAACAGGGAAAACCTTAAAAAGTCGGGGAATTTTTGGATGACAGGAAAAACAGGGAAATTTCAGGGAATTTAACTAAAAATAAGGAAAAGTCAGGGAATTAAAAAATATGTCTAAAATATCCCATTAATTTCTCAACTAAACAATAAAACAAAAGTTAATAATACCTAAATAAAATAACATTTTAATTTTTAAAATAACTGCTAAAACGGTTTATGTTTAGTAGCTACAAACTTTTTTAATATGTGATCAATAATGAATCAAACAAGTCATCATCCACCATTAAAACTGGAAAAAAGTAGTCAGGGAAAATTGAAAAATGTTGCCTGGAAAAATCAGGGGATTTTGTAAAATATGTTTTGTAGCCACCCTGGACAAAGTGCATACAAAAATATTTCTCCTACCATTATAATATTTGATTTAATAATGGTTTTAGAATATGTATAAGTACATTTTGACATCATGGCTATTAGTAATTTAATCCAAGGAGATTATATTTGGTGAACTTGATACTTGCCCTTTCCCAGTGGTGAATTGATGGCCTGGGACTGGGTCCTTCTATCTATTTAATAATTTAGTTATTTTGTAAGTCATGTCCTAATATCACCATTCTGTTAAGAAAGTGCTTATTAAATACTCCACCACCCCCTAAAGATAAAGTGTTAATTTATTTTACCTTTCGCCATATCTATAGCATGTTTAACTAAACCTAAACCATCTCACCCTAGTAACATTTTATTTAAATAAGGTCTAATAACTTTAAATATTATTGATAATACAAATATTAAAACTAATAAAATATAACAAATATTATTGATAGTACAAATATTAAAACTAATAAAATAAAATGATTAATATTAATATCCCCATGTATACAAATCTTCACTGTATATTATTACAAAACCACCAATTAATATAGTTATTTGAAGCTCTCAACTTAGTGATCTTACTCTCAACGAGATTGGTATCCATTGTAAGTACATTTGTCCCCGGTGGCTTGTGAATGTAAAGTCAGGAGTTTGGAATAGGAGCCATTTCCTATAAAAGCAGTACGCAGGTCTATGCTGTTAGTCTAGTTGAGACAGTAATGGATCTGCGGGAATCGCTGTCTACATTATCATATGCTTTTATGATGTGGATAGAAGCCCGTTGATTGTTGCTTTATGTTGTCAACGGAGAAATCTCCTAGTTAACAGAAACTAGTAAGTGTATCCTAAAGCAGAGGTGTGGGCAGTTAGCTCTAGGCAGTTGTTGTAGACATTTGTCAGTGTGTGTCATTTAAGATGAGTTCGTTTTAGTGATGGAGTGTCATGAGTACGATAATGGTCAAGCCATTGGTGACACAATTGATTGTGGCAGTTGCCCAAGAGTGAATAAGTGTCTTGGGCTTTTGCCACGTGCATCTTTTTATATGACATCTTTTTAGAGAAATTGCGGACACTAGGCTGAAATATAAAATGAGACTTTAGCTCACAGGTGACCGGATGACAGGTGGACCCAATCCTCATCACTATGACGACCATATTTAGTTGATTTTATTTTAATAAACTCGATAGGATTAATTTTGGGCCATTCATTCAACCCACCCTGACTGACCCTATCACACTGTAGTCTCAAAAGGTCCACGCTCACAAATTTTAGTGATCATAAATCTCACATTTTTAAATATTAGTGATTGTAAAATGTGTTCCCTCATAGTTATTACAACTGAGCAAGAATGACAATTAATTAGCTCTCAGGGAATGCCAGGTCTCCACCGTGGTTCGGATTCCACGTTAAACTGTAGGTCCTTCATTTCATCTCACAATCACCCTAGCATTACACATTAGCGTAAGTGCGTATAACCCGAATGGGTAGTAAGACGCGGTGCTAATAATAATAATAATATAATAATTAGCTCACACTAAAAAAATCATCAATTAAAAATATACTACCAAATCGAAATAAAATTAATCTAATAAAAAATAAAACTTAATACACATAATGATATTTCCAATAAAATACCTAAGATATTTTAATATACACCAATGACATGACAAAAAAATGTTCTAATAACTACTTATGTAATCTATAACTATAAAGAAATGAAATCACACTTTAAAATTAATAGATCCAATTGAAATCAATGTAAAAATAAAAATTTATATTCTCAAATAAAGTCTATAGAATAGTTTAATGACTCTAAATATGTTCTTCCAAGTTGAATATAATATTATAGCTATAATAATTAATGGATTAAATAGCCAAGCAATATATATGTTAGCCACATCTAAATATCATATTCATTAAATTTTAAAATGTCAACTGGACACTGGAATCGAACAGGGATCTTTGGTTCAACATGCCAATGCTCCAACCACTGAACTATCAAGGGTTCATCTCGTGCTCGGGGTCATTCTTCACTCATATTTTAAGGCAGAGTTTATGATGGACGTGTGGAAATTGTCGACTACATATATGTGATAAATTAAGATCATGAGATATCAGATAACACAGCTGCCAATAGTACAATGACATCCATATAAAGATGAATTAAGTAGCCAGGAAATAATTATATTTGTTAATACAGTAATAACTGCATCTAACTCAATGGTTAGAGCATTGGCATACAAAGCCAAAGGTCCTGGGTTCGATTCCCTTGCTTCTAGAATGAACCATTTTTTTTTTAAAACTAGAGGGCCACTCCAAATAGTTAATAAAAACTATCTGATTTAAAAAAAATTTAAGAGGATGACAACGGTTTAAAACATACATAACATCAAATATGAATGAGAAGTTATAAATGGCTTATAAACAGAAATCTAACATTTTAAGTAACTATGTTATTTATAATCATGACCCCCCTATGAAAATTATCTGGATACGCCCTGGATGCAACTATAATCTTAACTAACAAATATGATTGTTTAGCTATTTAATCCATCTTGATATGCACTTTCGTACAGTTGACATTACATTATTGGCAGACTCTGCCTTGAAATATGAGCGAAGAATGACTTTGGGTATGGGATGACTTCTAGATAGCTCAGTGGTCAGAGAATTAGCATACTAAGCCAAAGTTCTCGGGTTTGATTCTCATGTCTAGGTGTAATCTTTCATTTAATTTGATGAATATAAATATGATCTATAAGCTACACTAAAAAAAGGAAATTAATACTAATATTGGGGAAAAAAACCTCCATGAAACTAATCTATCTTGTACAAGTTGCTAATGACTATTCTTTACCAACACGCCTCGAAGCTCCAATAATAATATCTTGAGCAATTATATTAAAATCATGTGTGGTAATATAAAAAGAGTATATTAAAATATTTGCTCTATCATATTTTTTAATATTTCACTTTTTATAAAAAAAACTGGAAGTTTCTTCTCATAATGCCTAGTGTTTGTAAAGAAGGATGCATTAGGATTATGTATATCTCAAGTGACATGCCATCTGATCTCCGAGGAGAGACAAGAAATGTCCAGTTTTGTGCCGTATGTATCTCTACAAATTAGCTCAATTGGTAAATGAACAATGTAATGTAATGTAACCTCTGTCCACAAGTCTGTTTGTTTATTCTTGTTCTAGGCTGGCTCAAGTTTTTCCTAATCTATGTCATATTTGCCATTTTTCTCTGACTATGAGATTATTGGTAGCAAGCCACCATTGATCATTCACCAAGGCAGTGGGGACAGGGGCAGGCTGAAAAGGGAATCAGTTTTATCTGATTTTGTTTGCCAATGTAGGGAATGTTGCAAATCCATCCGAGTGTACCAATTATTTTCCCTAAATGATTTCCCCTCAAGGCAAATGTGGATTAATTTTCTCTCATTTGTAGCTTTATCATTCCTACATCCATAGTGTAGTTTGTGAATAGACCGGACTACTATTATAGACGCAGCCATTATACAATAAAATGTCATTAATAACTTTGGCTTGAACCTTATTTTTAATCAAACAATAAATGTGGTACGTTTACAGCAAATATATGTATACCAAGTTTAACCATAATCTTTTGAAATTAACTTTTCTTTTACAAATATTTAGTTATATTTATATATTCTTTTTCTATACTTAAAAATATTTTAGTTCATACTAATTTATACATCCATACATACAGCAGTGGTGTGCCATAGAGTGTTGCAAGAGAAGCAAACCTTGTTGAAACTGTACCTGTGATATGTTCTCGCACCTCTTTGACCAATCATACATATGCTTTTCTCTGCTCTGCATACCTCACACGGTAATGTATTACCGTCGATACCTGACCAATGAGTGTTCTACAGAGGTTTGTGAACAATTCACATGTACAGTTAAAACTAATGCTGCTTACTCTGGCAACACTTTACAACACTACACTGACAAACAGCATATGCTTTTTAATTTTGTGCACACAATTCATATTCTTAATCATACGATATCATGTCATCCAATGGGAAATTATAATACTTTGTCCAATCAAGTGTGTCGAAATAAAACAATTTCAACAAAATTTATAGACACAATCAATATTTTTATAATTTTATTATTTTATTTTATTTGTTTACTTTAAATAACAATAGCCATAGTATATTATATTTTTCCATGACTAACTATTAAAGATAGATAAATGAAACTGAATGACACCTATTCTATTATTATCATTGGTGCACTTATTTTGATTTGCACATCCATGCTCATTTGTTTGTCTACCCCTGAATGGTTCTTCATAGGCAACGTAACAACAGTCTTTATCAAAGTTAAGGTTGATCCAACTTTTACGAGGTGCTAAGAACCTCGCCTTAGATCAAAACTTAGTGGACAGAGAAAATCTCACTATATCATAAAATATAATTAACTAATATTGTATACATCTCTCAACTGCCACTTTTATTTTGCATTAGGTTAATCTATCCGGTTAGTGATCTTTACGTTTATTTAAGTGGTTTGACTAAATCAAGATAATAATAATAATATAAATATTTAGCACCGCGTCTTACTACCCATTCGCGTTATACGCTTTAAGTATTAATTACGTTAATGGATTAGGAATTGGTAAGGTTGAATTAGATGAAGTGAACCCGCATTTTCGTGGAGGGAGAGTGGAAAACCATTTAGGAAAAAACCACCCCCGGTTCACCCGACCGAGATTCGAACCTCGATCTCCCCGTCCTCAGCAGTCGAGCCTAACACGACAAGCGCGTTAGCCAACTACGCCACTGAGGCGGGTCTAAATCAAGAGCCATTTAGAAAAGTAAACTTTGTTAGACCAAGCAGAATATATGTCACACCATAATTGGTAGGTGCAGCAATAAGTTGAGCTGACTTACAAATCAGCCTTGTCTTTTGTAATAATTGGTAGGTACAGCAATAAGTTGAGCTGACTTACAAAGCAGCCTTGTGTCTTGTAATAATTGGTAGGTGCGGCAATAAGTTGAGCTGACTTACAAAGCAGCCTTGTCTCTTGTAATAATTGGTATGTGCAGCAATAAGTTGAGCTGACTTACAAAGCAGCCTTGTCTCTTGTAATAATTGGTAGGTGCAGCAATAAGTTGAGCTGACTTACAAAGCAGCCTTGTCTCTTGTAATAATTGGTAGGTGCAGCAATAAGTTGAGCTGACTTACAAAGCAGCCTTGTCTCTTGTAATAATTGGTAGGTGCAGCAATAAGTTGAGCTGACTTACAAATCAGCCTTGTCTCTTGTAATAATAATAATTAAATATGCACATTTATCAAGAGATACGTATTTTACATAAACTGAGTGTACATAAAATAAATTGAGTAGTCTAATTATTTATTATTTTGTATTTTTTTTCACATTTAGATAGAGTTTGGAATATTTTCTTATCCAGAAGAACGTTTCTTGTACCATGAGGAAAGATACAAGACTGAAAAAGTTATGGAAATTGACCATAATTTACCAGACGATCACAATGTTCAATCGTAAGCTATTAAGTTGGAGTATCTTTTTTTTATATATAGAATAAGGAGATATATAGTAAAAGGGCTGGATAAAAATATATACGTCTTTTTTTAAATTTATACCGTAGATTAGGGTAACTTGACCCCGCTTTTAACATTGTTTATGTTTTTGGCACCAATTTTATTCCTATTATTATTTCCCCACATTATTTGGAGTCTTGACCTATACTACACATCTGTGAATTATCTTATTTTTTTTCCCAATAACTGTAAGTAATAAAAATAAAGTGGGTGGGTCAAGTCACCCTGTGGTTTGGGGTCACTTGAACCAAGCCTATGTTTTTCAATGCTATTCCCATACACTAAGCGACGTACCATAATCAATGGGTTGACATGATTTCTCACATTTTCAGAATCATTTTGGAATTTAAATATTTATAATTAGGCCTATATATTGCAATTATTGATGGGTATATAGAAAAATATTCAAACAAAAACCAGAAATTTCTCTCAAAACTTATAAAAAATCTAAAATTAAGTCAATATTGGTTTTACTTACTTTAAATTAAAGAAGAAAGTAAGCACTTTCAAAAATAGCTTTAGTCTTTTAAACCAAATAAATTATCAATAATATTTTGCTTTAGCATAGATTATCAATTTTTGTGTGTCACCAAAATTTCATACCTACAGTACAAAAACACTAAATTTTTTCCAGTATTCTACACATAAAAAACAATCCTTATATCTATTAAAATATTTATACTATTTTCATAGCTTGGATAAACATTACTTTATGTTCTTATTCCTGAGACACCATTTTTGTACCTCCGGGACTGTGGAAGTACCTATGGTGTTTATTGGCATTGGTGGTTTAATAATTTGTTTTATATCACACACTTTATACCAACATTTGTCTGGTTCACGTGGTCATATCCATTGAGAAGGTCCACTCATTGTCATTGTACTTATGTAATGTAATAGTCGTCTTCTTTCAATTCTCCTACAACCCCTGAGGCGTGTTAACAATTCACATGTACAGTTAAAACTAATGCTGCTTACTCTGGCAACACTTCACAACACTACACTGACATACAGCATATGCTTTTTAATTTTGTGCACACAATTCATATTCTTAGTCATACACTATCATGTCATCCAATGGGAAATTATAATACTTGTCCAATCAAGTGTGTCGAAATAAAACAATTTCAACAAAATGTATAGACACAATCAATATTTTCATAAAAAAAAAATTTTCCTTGTTTAATGTGTTTACTTTAAATAACAATAACCATAGTATATTATATTTTTTCTATGACTAACTATTAAAGATATAATGAAACTGATTCATTTATAAAATGACACCCATTATATTACTATCATTGGTGCACTCCTTCGTAAATAACTAACATGAAAGAACCAACTTCACGCTTTCTTGAATTCATTTCCATTCCCTTCTCATTAATCAAACTTTTTTGTCTTGTCTTCCTTCTTATTTTTCTCTAATTTTTTTTTTTTTTTTACTTTTTCTAAGAAATCTTATCAAATCTTCTTCCATTTAATTGTATACAAATAATGGTTACCTGAGGTATCTGAATCGCTAGACTCAATAACTTTGTTAGTACTACTATGTTTATTACAAATGTGATGTTGGTAGAGATATTAGAATGAAAGAATCTAAAAAATACTTGGTTCCCAACCCGGTACCCTGGGCTCAAGCAGCAGCCCTCAAGATAAGTACTGATGAACCTGCGTCCTAGTCCTCTCAGTCCCGAATCAGGCAGAGTGACCCCTAGACTTTGGTGCTTGTCATTCACAACTCATAACATACAATATTACACAAACGCGCCTTCCAATTTAGGCTGTACTGTTACACATCATTATATTACAAATTTACAATAGAACTTGAAAAATTATATAACTTACACCTAGCAAACTATTTATTTCTCTTTTGTTTTATATAGTCCCACCAAAAATGCAAGAAGTTGAACTGTTTCTTTGTATTACTATATGTAATTACAAATATATTTATAACCCTAATATGCTTGACTCTTAACTTCTCAACGTCTGAGTCTAAATCCCTTGACCAGATGTACTGACCTTGCCCCTTGTATAATTTTTTTTCTTTCCAAGATGTTAATATATTCACTTAAAATTCGTCATCATTCTCTTCCTTTAGATTAGATAGTTTGAGCGTTTCCTTGACATTCTGAAGTGGGCCTACTAACTAACAACATGTTTATTTTATGTGTGTGTTGCAGTTGCTTGGGCTCCTCCTGTTTGTTGAACACAACCCATTACTTGGATCAAATCAAGCGTGCTAGAAATAAATTAAAAGTATATGATAAGAGAGAGATATTGTATAAGGTCCAATAAGAACAAGCTTGGATAGATACACTTCCTAACTTGAGCAAGATAAAAACTTACATGAGCCAACAAGAAAGTAAGTTTTTATTCATTTACTATTAGGATTTGTACACATCCAAAATATTCAGGCAATTTGGTATGACAGGGAAAAGTCTTATCAAGATTTTTTTTAGTTCCATGGAATTTTTAGTTATTTTAAAAATAATGTTCGAAAAAAATAAAGTAGAAGAGCATAGCCTAGTAGAATATTTCCTCCTCCAATTCATGTGATTGTGAAGAGCACTAACATATTGTCTTTAAAAATTCACAATCAAGAAAGAAAATAAAACAATAAACATGTAATTTACAAGTAGCATTATTGAATAGTTTCAAACATTTCCTATACTCTTAGATAGGTTGAGATTAAACCATTTTTAAACAGTATTTTCTTTGGTTCAAGATCATTAAGCTCTTGGTCCTCCATATTTCTTTTTTTTAATTCCTGACTAGATTTTTGTTACTAGTAATATTTCATTTATTATTTTCTGCCCTAAAATGTATTTATAAATAATTTGATTATATTTTAATTCATTTTACAGGAATGTTGATACCCACAAATGTTTCTTTTGAAAATAATTCCAAACAAATATCACTTGTAACTGTTTGAGTGGAATAGAATCTTCTATCGACATTAAGGAAGAACTTACTGCAAATTCAGCCGAAAACAATATGTGTATAGAAGAAAATAATTTGCTCAGAAAGATTATGATGTACTAAAAATATTATCGTCTCAAAAATATATTAAAAGCACTGCTTTAATGAAGCTGATCAAAAATATGATAAGTACAGGAAAAATGGAAATATCTCTTGCAACTAATACAGATAAAGAAATCATTCTAGTCAACTACTTTCGCCTACTGAAGGAGATAACTTAGAAAATAATCCTCATTCATCACAAATAAAACAACATCTAACATTAGTGTTTAAGTGTTTGGGCTGTCAAAAATATTTTTCTGACCCATATAAAGCCAAACGGCATATACTTTCAGATGAATGTAAACAAGAGGCTTATTTATGTGAACAATGTGGGGCTACCTTTTTTTCAAATGAATATTACCAACGACACAAGAGCTCTCATTTGGAAAAGTTCTTTTCATTCTGCAAGATATGTAACAAAACCATTTTAGTGGACACAAAATCTTTGCCAAAGAAATATTCTGAAAACAACACAAATAATTGCCCTCACTTCTCGTGTGAGGTTTGCAATAAAGTATATCATTCCTATGCTTCATTTCGTAATCATACCAGGGACCATAAAAGAAAATCAAAAGCCAAGTTATGTGAAGTGTGTGGTAAAAAAACAACTTTTTTGCACTCTCACTTTGTAAATCACATAAAGGAAAGAAAATTCAAATGTGTGATATGTTTGAAAACTTTCTTAACTGACTCTCGCCTTCAGTCACATTTCATGACTCATACAGGTTACCGTCCAGTAAACTGCAACATTTGTTGTAACGAATTTCGTTCCAACAACCATTTAAAACGTCATCAACTACTACATACTGGAGGTTATACATCCAAGTGTAACTACTGCAATTACAAATTCCTACAAAACAGTAATCTTAGATTACATCTTAGAACATTCGCCTGCAAACCATCATCAAATGAAAAACCTGTATTTACTTGTTCTCACTGTGGGAGAGAATTTTCTAAAAAGATGTATGTCATCAGTCATTTGACTAGCCATACTTGAATGCCTTAAGTCCATTAAAATCAATTTTTGATTTTCATTTTTAGAAAAAAAAATTATCAAATTATTTACTGAACATGCCTAGTTTGTAATTTTTAAATTATTTGTTGTTATTATTGATTCATCCTAACCTGATACCTGAAGTAAGCAAACATTCCTTTATCACTACGTGAAGGACCTAAATGATTGGTGGAACGCCAGTGCAATATTTTAGACAGGCGTCGACCATGTATAGTCAACTCAAAGCAAAGTAGGCACTACACTTTTTTTTGTATTGTTTAATGCTTTTACATTTTTATATATATTATATTATTCTAAAATACTTTGCAGCAATCATGCAGAATAGTAATAAACTACTTAGAAGAGTGTATACACCTAATCACTGTCGGATAAAGGTTCATTCCCACTGAAAATACTATTCTGAGAAATTCCAGTAAACTTTGATGTTACAGTTTTCTTTACTGAAAATGTTATATGCTTTTCAGAAAATTTATCGAAAACATTTAAAACAAGAATCTTTTACACTTTTTAGAGGTTTTCCTGTCTTATGTTAAACTCTGGCCAGACTCAGCAAATGCCATAAATAGAAGGGAAGCACTCATCACTCATAACCGTCACTTAACTCTGCGTAGATGAACTGTCGACTAACTGTTTCTGACTTTACATTAACATGTAATAAGGACTGTACCATGGGGCCCCTCAACGCTAAGTCAGGAGTTTGTTGGTATTTGAATAGCACTTGTAAGGATTATAGTATAATTTATAAATCAACTGAAGGAATAATTTTAGTAATAATACTTTTCTAATGTTATTTTTAAACAAGTTTAACTATGAAAAGATACCGTTGAAGTCCATTCATTAGCAAACAAGAGCATAGATGATCACCCATATGGCTTTGTTTACATCAGGTATCAGCTAAGGATGAGTCGATAATAAATCACTTGTTTTTTCAAAGGGGCTATCGAGTTAATTTTGTCGTTAATTTAATACCCTGCTTTGAGGACTGTCTTAAATGACTAGGAAAAAAAAAAAATATATATATATAAACGACCCGGGTTTTCTAAGTATCGTTTTGAAATTAAAAACACACAAGTGTACTTTTTTATCAATTTTATTTTTACATGAAAGCCTGTACTTTAATCTACTTTTCAATATAATTTCCACCATTATTAAGGCACTTGTTGTATCGTACAACCAGCTTTTGAATTCCATCTTCATAGAAATCTTCCGCCTGATTTGATAACCACTGCAACATGGCCGTTTTGAGGGCATCATCATCGTCGTGGCGCTGACCACCAAATGCAGGATCAAGTGGTAGTCACTAAGCGCTAGATCTGGACTGTACTTAGGGTGATCAAGTTGTTTCCAGCCAAATGATGCGATGAGATCTTGGGTACGACTAGATACATGTGGACGGGCATTGTCATGAAGCAAAACAATCCCCTTAATTAGCAGCATGTCACGCCTTTTGTTTGGGATTGCACGGTGCAGTTTTTTTAAGGTCTCACAATAGGTCTCAGAATTCATTATGTCACCATTAGGCAAAAAATCCACAAGCAACAACCCTTTTCTATTCCAAAACACAGTACACATGAATTTTTAGGCTGAAATTGTTTGCTTGAACTTCACTCTCTTGGGTGATTTTGAATGCCGCCATTACATGGATTGTTTTGATTTCGGTATAACGTGAGCCACCCATGTTTCGTCACCTGTGACAATTTGGCTTAAAATTATCACCAAAATTACTGTTTTGCTCAATGAAAGTCAACACACTGGCCATCTTGTGAATGTGGGGAATGCCAGGCCTCCGCCGTGGTTCGGATTCCACGTTAAACTGTAGGTCCTCCATTTCATCTCACAATCACACTACCATTACACATTAGCGTAAGTGCGTATAAACTGAACGAGTAGTAAGACGTGGTGGTGCTAGTAATAATAATAATAATAATAACACACTGACTAAAAATTTGGTTTTGTGCACCTCAGTCAACATTTTTGGTACCCAGCGTGAGCACAACTTACGATAATTTAAGTGTTCTGTCACAATTCCATAAAGAATGCTTGTTGAAACTTGAGGAAACCCATTAGATAAAGATGAAATCATAACGCGTCTGCTCTCTTGAACTTTTCCATTAACTTTCTGCACCAAGTATTCAGTAAGGACAGATGTCGCCCACTTTGTTCCTCATCATGCACATTCGTGCGGCCATCTTTAAATGCTATAACCCATTTTATTACTATTTCTTCACTCATAATGTTTTCTCCACAATCTTCACTGATCTGCTGATGAATTTCAGCAGCTTTCACATCTTTTACACAAAGAAAACAAATAAAAAAGCGTATTTCACAGTCTGCAAGATTTTCAATTGACTGAGCCATTTTAAATACTCACAAACAGATGTAAACAGCTAGCCAACAGATGGAGGTACTCTAAGCTCATGCACATAACGACAGCCGCAGCGGCTGAATTTCAAAACAATACTTGCTTAAAAAACACGCCTCGTGTGTGTATGTTATATATATATATAATAAATATATATATATATATTAGGTTTTGAAAAGTTTTGTTGTTAGTTGGTGACCTGGCGGTCTAGGGGTAAGGTGTCAGACTTCTATGCTGGCGGCCGGGGTTCGATCCTCGGTACCGGCAAAGATTTATCTGATTGCCAAACCCTTCCTTCACCTCTGACAAGACATGTATTAATCACAACTTGTGAATGTGGGGAATGCCAGGCCACCACCGTGGTTCGGATTCCACGTTAAACTGTAGGTCCTTCATTTCATCTCACAATCACCCTACCATCACACATTAGCGTAAGTGCGTATAACCCGAACGGGTAGTAAGACGCGGTGCTAATAATAATAATAATAATAATAAATGTTGTTAGTTGACACCACCCCTACCCTAGATATAATAGAAAATAAAATTTATCATGTTTATTTTTCTTTTACAAGTAGTGTTTGTAGTTCACTTAAATATAATTTTAATGTAAGAGCTTGTAGAAGGTTGCTTTTACTATAAAAAACAAAACAAAGATGGTTCACCTACAAAATTAAGCTGGGGGTTGATGATGTGTTAACAACTTATATGCATGCAATCACGTTTGCAAAAACTATTTTTATATTTTGACACCAATATTTTGAATAGCCTTTCCTCTTAGTTATTAAAACCCATTCATTTATGCTATACATTTTTGTGGCCAGTTATAAAAATCTAAAAGTGTAAATATAATACTTCTTTATTTGTTGTCTTTTAAATCATTATAATGATTAAAAAAAGGCTGAAAACCACTCTAAATAGCTTCTAAGGACATCCCAATTTCAAAGGGCTTATTGGAAAGGACCACTCCATATTGGTTTTAGAAGAGTCTAATTTGCAAAAAAGAATTACAGATAAACACAACTATAAATCATTTCTAGATTAGACCGGGGAGGGTAACCAAGTCCCCCTTTGGCTTGGGGGGGTCAAAACCCCCAACAAAGATAATTTTTAACAACCCCCCAAACTAATAAGTTTCTGTTGCCACCAAAGTTGAGTTGTTCAAAAAGAGAGGGCCCACACTTTGACCCTGGTACTGAGCAAAGTTTGAGCCTGCTTTGAATGTGATAGAAAATTTAAGTTTTGAAGTTGGGTATAAGGGCAACTATAGATAGCTAAATCAGTCTTGAAAATGGAAATTTCTAAAGGGTAGCTAGGAAATTGGGGGTAGAAGTCAGGGGTCTAAAATTTCCAAAACTAATAAAATAAACTACTTCCCAATGTGTTAGAAAACTTGAATTATTAGGATTGAATAGAATTGAATTATAAGACAGTAGAGGGACCACATTAAATAACCTAAAGAGTCTGAATATTTTAAATTTAAATGGGACCCAGAAAATTGAAAAAGAGGGTATAAAAAGAAACACTTTTGTGTGTAATTAAAAATTTAAATTTGTCCAACCGATAATAACTATAACTGGATCTCCAGTTGAATCTTAAACTTTGAAATTTCTATGTTGAAGATAAAGGACCGGGTTTGGGGGGTGGGGAGACACCATTTCTTAAACTAATACATTAAACTACTTATTTGTGTGGTAGAGAACTTACATTTTTTAAATAGCTGTAGAGACCACTCCAAATAAACATTAAAGTATGAAAATGTTATATTGTTTAGTGTAATTCAGGGAAAGACTATTTAGAAAATACTTTTTAAAAAGTGATAGAAAACTGAAATTTACAGACAAGTAGAGAAAAATGTCAGTTAACCAAATGAATCTTTGAATTTAATTTTTTTTAGAGTAATTTTGAAAAAAGGGGTGGGGGTGGAAGAGAGGTCAAAATTTTATAAAACTATAACTAGGCGACACCTACATATCACCATAGTAAAAAACTTAAATTCGGCAGGCAAGCAAAGAGAGGTACCACTCTAAATAACTATACAAGTTTAACAATTTTAAAATGGGACTTCAGGAAATATAGGGGTTGGGGTTTATAAAAAAAAAACTTTATAGTATGCTAATTTCTGGGGTGTTCCCTCTTAATTTAACTCGGTTAATGTCACATTAGGGGCATTTGTTACTATTCAAAACTATTCTTAACCAACCTATATTATCTTTAACCAATCCAACCAACAAATGCATATCTATACATTTTGTTTAAAAAAATTGAGAAGTAGGTTATACGATTATGACGTTTACCTTTAAAGTCCTTAGGCTTGTGTAGTACGTATTATGTGCAAACCTTGGAGTCCTTCAGACTCAAGTAATTTTGAGACGTTTATCTTTTAAAGTCCTTAGGCTTAAGAATCATTTAATATCGTCAAATGTTGATATCCTTCAGATTGTGGATATATTTGAAAGGTTTAACGGTGGGAGTCCCTTTGACTCCTATAATAATGAATTGGTTCAAATCGTTTAAGCCCTTTTTAACTTGGGCAATGTTTTTGAGATACATGTATTTAGCGCTTGAAGCTCTTGTAGATTTGTATATTTTGGAATATTGAAAATGTTCAAAGTCCTTGTGACCCTAAAAATATTTATTAAGTTTAGTTCCATACCTTATCTGACTTGAGCACGAGAAAACATCCAATTAAATATTCTAAATTTTGTAAATTGCTGGAACTTACTAGTTGAAACATGCGAAACTAATAATGTTGAATATAGTCAAAATCCTTTGGTATAATATCATTAGTCCTATATAATATATATATAATATATAATATATATATATATATATATATAGTTTATATTATAGAATTTATAATTCATGACTTACCTTTTGTTTATAAATAAAACATTGCATTTAACTAACTTCTGATGTTTCTCTCTGCTTATTTCAACTATGTTTTACGTTTACTGAATAGGAAATATCCTTGATTTTTGATCTGTTGATTCCCTTTTTGCCTGGCACGATAGTTGCTGAGTGGGTTTTGAGGAAACGGGAGCAAATATATATTAGAGTATGATATATTTTTCTTTTGTCCTATCGGTTTACTCTGCATTTATTCTATTTTTTTTTATACTTTTAATAATTGTATGATCGTCTTTGTCCTGGAGGACAAAGGAAGGGGTTACAGTTGAGATGACATCGCTGGGAAAACCCATTACCACATAGATGGGGAGGGTCATGTAATCTAGCCAGCCAATCAAAGCGCTGTTTCTATACGCCACCCTCACTACTCACACTTCTCATTGGAGTTGGAACATAATCCAACACACGTGAAGTTATGGGCAGGTGTTGCTGCAAATTATGTGATTAGACCATATTGTTTTAATACTTTTTAACAAAAAAAAAATATCGGAAAATGTTTTGAAATTGGTTAATGGCCCAAATTACAGATAATGGAGCTATAGACAGGGTATGGTTTCACACGACGATGCGCTGGCCTATTTCACAACAACTGTTCGCAGTTGTGGCTCGTGGATTTAAACATTGGGAGGGCTGCATTTAGGGGGGAGGTGGCATCTAGGGTTTATGGAATTTTTTAAACTCAAGCCTTAAAAGTTCCATTTTAAGGTCATCCTGAGCAATCTCTAATATCATATTTGTTTTCAAAACCGTGTTCATTACCTTGCTATTGAAGTTTCACCTCGTTATTAAAGGTCGAGGAATACGGCGAGACATTATCAAACACTGAAAGGCACTGTGGTGACCTTGAAAAATGCAGGTATGCCTGAAAGACTGCTGAAACAAAACGTCATTGGTGGTTTCGCGAAGCTTCCTTTTGCATTATTAGGTTTAGCTGATGGGCATAGCAGTGTACAGGATGTGCATTTGTGTAGGTTTCTTAATTTTTGCTTGTACTCCTTTTTTACAGCTCATTACAGGATCTCCATCATATGTCTGTGCAATGAGTTTATAGGTCTCATCCTTAAAAACAATGTGAAGCTGTTCTAAAGTGCATTCAAATAATCCTTATGCATTCTGAGAATTTGAAATTAAGAAACCCCCAAAATCTTTGTGGACAGCTCCTTCCCTTTAGTAACGGAATACAATACTGTTTGAGTTTTTTCCCGAGACATCAGTAGTATTATCTGACATCACAGCAATAAATTTGGCCTGGTTTATTTTAGTACAAATATTTTCATGGCACACTTCTACTATGCAGTCTAATAATTCTTTCTGAATAGTCTTTGAAAATTCCTTGAACACTGTTTATTTATTTAAATGTGTTCGTAGGTTTTCGTCAAGGTTGCTATCAAACTATAGTAGCCTTCGAAATACACCAGGATTGGCAGAATCTGTAGTTTTATCGTGTTCACGCAAGGGAAATTTACCGCTAGACTTAATGCAATAAACTATTTTTGAAAGTATTTCCCTATTTCTTAATTCCTTGTTATGCTTGCAAATCTGTTGTCTGTAAGCCTCACTTAAATGTGTGGCAATATTTACTTTACCTAGCATTCCAAAATCTATTCATTTATTAAATGCTTTATTGAGTCTTCTTGCTTTTTAATTTTCTCATTTAAATGTTTCAGGTACATTACATCTCTTTCAACCCAAGTTTTATCACCACCATTTAATAAACATGGGAAACAGAGAACGTTTCTTACTTCACACCCGCACAGCCTTTTGTGCTTGTCACACACATCACGATTAAATTATTTTATATACAAGCTTCCTGCTCGAGGAAGCTTGATTAATCGATCAGTTAGGAAGAAGACGTTCATTATTTTTAATATCATTTTTCTCATTCAATGATACCTGGAAGAAAATAATTTTCTGTAATTCCACTACACTCATTCAATTAATATTAGTTTACCTCAATTCGCATTATGATTAAAATAACTCATCAATAAATCCCTAATAAAATTATACATATTCTTAACTCGCAACATTAAAAATCACTACTACTACATTGTTATACAAATTGCTATGTGCGAACACAGTTACAGCCTGACAAAATGCACGCCACGTAACACACAGCTAGACCCAGAAACTTGTCTGGGCTGCATCACAGAACAGCCCGTGCAAGCGCCCTATCGCGTGAACCTCTTCTTAACCCTACCCCCTACTCTCGGGAACTCCCTCCCAATGACCACTGCAAGCGCATGCGCCAGATAGCCAGTTGGACTGCTCGAGGCCACAGCCCACCACGAAGAAATATTGTTGCGTTCCTACTTTTTACCCCATCACTAGGAAGGCGCACAGAATAAGGATGTAGTGTGTAGCGATCATAAATGATTAAGAGGGACGTTTATTGTAATGTCTAAGCAGCTAGTACCATTATGATTATGCTGTTATTAACAAATAATTCAGGGAGGGCTGCAGCCCTATACAACGAGCCACCACTGGCTGTTCGTGACTTCCTAAACACCAACTTACCACGAAGGTGGATTGGTCATGGATCTCAAAAATCAGTCACTATAACCATGGCCTTCATGAAGTTCAGACTTGGACTCACTGGACAATAGCCTGTGGCGATACATAAAAATGTAGGTGGCTGCAATTTGCCACGAAACTAATGATAGACTACGAGTTGCTGTGAGAGCCGCCTTCGCAACCAAACAACAGCAATGTTATGCAAAATGTCGCAAAGTACTTGGAGATTTATCCATCTCTTCAAAGACAATTATGGATCTCACACAGACCCATTAGATCAATAGGTATAAGGGATACGGTGACTAATGGCCCAACCTGTGTGTGTGTATATATATATAGGGTTGCTAGGATAGTTTTTGTTGTAAAGAGATGTATATTAGGGAATAGAAGACAGATTTTTTTATTTACCAATTTGTATCTTATGGGGTTAAAATAGGGCCTAGAAGAGAGTACTGGACGAATTAATGAAGAACGGGACCCCATTGAGGTTTACAGTCCAAATATGAAGATACAGGAAGCCAAAAACTTTAGCTTGAACTTTGGGGGGGGGGGGGGGGGGGGCGTTTGAAGAAAATGTACTGCCCAGGGCAAAACCAAAAAAATCTGAGGCTGCCCTTTATACATCAATTTTTCAATTTTAGCACTAAGCCGTTATAAAATATAGTTACATACGGTACTCTGTACTTATGTTACTTAATAATTTATAATGTTTTATAAAATATTGATCAACCCATTAAATTACTGTACTTTACTAAATGCAAACAATCAATCCAACTAAGTTAACAAAAGTAAGTTCTTCTTTGCACCATTGCACTATCAGTTTTCTGTGAACTGTCGGCGATAGCACAATGGTGGCATATTTTATTGTACTACAGCACATAACTCGAGTATAGTAAATCATAAATTATATAAAATTAGAGTTTTCAGGAATCTGGAATGGAGTTCTTTCATTAAGTGAATACATATTGCTTGTAATTATCTGTACACTATTTTATGCTAAATTTATAATAACTGTAATGTATTTAATAATTTTTTGGGGAAATCTGACCCATAGAATGTGAAGCTTGGGGCAATATTGCCCCAACCCCATCCTAACACGTAACCCTGGGAGAAGATGCCAGTCGTTTTGAAGAAAAATGTAGTGGGCGTTGTTCCTCAGTTTATTGTATCGCAGGGTTCTCCAGTGACAAAGAATCATCCGTCACTATCATCACGCCGTAACATTGACAACGTGTCAGTAACCTCATCGGGCTAAGGCCAAGTTATGGTATTTAGTATGGCACAATTTGTCACATTGTTCAAACACGCTCTGCAAGAAAATAATAAGCTGATATTAGAAATACATTTGTTATTGAAGGCGAATAATCAAATTTTAATCTTCCATCTAAAGTAGTCCATCGAATCTGGAGCTGGGAGAATAGAGCTAAATACGTAGTTTAACACCGAGACTCTGAAGAAGGATATTCGTAGGATGCCATCCACCAAGTCCAATACAGTGGCAAAGACTAATCGCTTGGTCGAAGGGGTGACATATTTCTGTCGTAGTACTACAAATTGGCATGTTAAGTGGGTTGCACACCAAAGCGATAGAATTCGTAAGTTAAGATACTTACTTTATGTGGTTATATAAATATAATTTATATATATATATATATATATATATATATATATATATATATATATATATATATATATATAATGATAACTTTGATAAATATCAAGACAGTAAGAAAGTGCAACATACTTTAGTTAGTTAATAAGTTAGCAATAACTATATTACCTTTGCTTGAATGACGTACTTTGTGTAGAAGTCTTATGATCAAATTGCAACCCCCTTTCCTATACTAGGGTGAGGGATGACTGGAAAATCAGGCGAAATGGCCTAATTTTAATAACATATCTTTATTTGTCATAAACAATGAAAAGGTACACATTATAGAATATCAACAAAACATAGAGCGAGAAGCGCGTCTCCCTTCCTAACGAGAAATAGTTCCATTTAGATTAAGGAGACCTTAACTCAACAATGCAACAATGTGCGACGAACATAATTAAACATATCAGACAATAATCCTAACTGACATATATCAAAGTCTATGGTCCTAGGTTCGAAGAACGTCCAGTCAAACAAGGTGATCTTTAAAGTCTATGATATTCAAAAGTCCCGCGTAACACATAGGCTTTAAGCGCCCACAACCCCCAACAAATATCATAGCGTTATACAATAATAACGACCAATAGTGGACCACGTCCCAATCTGTCCTATTAGTGTCCTGTCTCCTAATATAATGTAATCCACCCAGACGATAGCTAATCCTTAGCATACTCATAAATAAATACTAGATGGTAAGAAAGCCCAAGACGGGGAGTTTTACTCTGCGTATTCAATAGTATGTAAATATACCAATTAGGCCAATAGGCGCAATAAATAAGGCTGGAGCCCAGAAAGGCGACGGCATTTTGACAACAGCGAGAAGCGCATGACGTAGTAAGTTTACATATTTAAACTAAGATTTGTGTCCAGAACAATAATTTAGAAAGTTTTCCCCCATTACGCCGAAATATAATTTAGATACAGACAATAATGATAATAATAATCCCCTGCCCTACGTCGCCGTTCTCACCTCGATAAGCTGATGGTGTAATAAGTGACCATAGAGCACCAGCGCACCACTATATATACAAAGTTAAAGTTGACAGAGAGGGGGAAGGACGCGAGGAGAGGGAAGGAAGGAGAAGCGAGGGAACGGGATGACGAGATGGGTCGAGCAACGTGTCGAATAGTCTAGAAACTTGACGTGGTCGGAAGAAGCAACTATCTTCCTTTGTTTCTTGCCAGTCTCGGGTTTGACGCTAGGTGGCTCCTGTCGAGCGCTCCGTCAGTCTATCAGGTGGTTGTTTGGAGTAAGGAGGTCGTTGCTAGTGCCATGTGTTGCAGCTCGTCTTGGAGGTTCGGTGAGTGTCCCCCATTCGATTAAGCCATAACTCGTAAGTTGTTACTTCTGACTTGTAACTTGTTACAAAATGATAATTTAGGTTATAGGTTTGTAGGAAGCACGGTATATACTAAACTCTGATTTTAGTAATAATCCCAATCTGTAAGTCTTTATTTCGTACCAGAATACTATAATATATTAGTATTTTCTTTGGTAAAACGGCCATTTAGAATGGAAGTAGAAATTTCCTTCTGGAAGGTCTTTTATCCTACCTAAACCCTAATATATGGCAGGATTCTGGTACGAGTTAAAGCCTTCCAAACGAGCTTCCTTCAAAAATCATCGTATATATTAGCCTACATCAACTTATTTAAAGAATAAACTCATCAGTTTTAACTTTGTTATGCTCTTCAAAGCTTTTACTAACACTTTATTTCAATTAAATAATCAAACGTTGATTTATCTCATATATTCGATCAAATTAATGAACAATGTCAAAATAATACTTTGCCTTGTATGGGCGTAGGGGAGAAAGAGATACCCTGAAGATTCCTTCTCTCCTACACAATGGTATACAGACGACAGCTCGAAAATTTTAGCTATAGATGTCTATCCATTTTTATTATAGAGCTCAGTGGTGACAACTGACCGTTAACCCTTCTCCTATACCACTATATTCCCCGACTGTCAAGTTTGTGGGTGTTTATCCACCATTTGTGGCCCCAAAATACCCGGGTATACAATTTTCAGATTCACACTTCTAGTGGTCTCAATGAGAGGAAAGCCCGCCACTGAAAGTCTAGTTAAACGAGAACATTCTTTAGGTACATTTAAAATAAGTTGGAGAACAGTGTAAGAGTATTTTTGGTACCAAAATTAAACGTTTTTTAGATGGGGGATACATTTTCATATAGTACAATGAATGAAGGACTACATGGATCAAGCGTCCATCAGAACTTGGTGGGAGGAGTTAGGTGGATTGTCCAACTCACGCTGCAATAATAAATATAAGCCTAAAACTATTTATTAAATCCTAATTATGCTCCAGAAGCTATTTAGATCCGTAAACTGTGATAACAGTAACAAAGGGGAGATTTTTGCTATTGGGCCTATTTCTTTATAGCTACGTCATTGGTTTATTTCTAAGACATTTACATCTGAAAATAAATTTTATTGGACCTTTTCCTGATCAATCATTTTGAAACTGTGAAATTATTCTCTTAATTTTTGGGATTCCTTAATGTATAACTATATTCAATTACAATGACTAAGAATTAGATAATATATGCTACAAAAAATTATAAACTTATATGCAACAGCCAAAATAACAAAGTTAAAAGTTCATAAATACTTCATACTAAAAAAATAAAAACATTGTCTAGCTAATACAGATAAATTAGGCTCTCATTTTCCCCGCTCCCCCCATACTTTACCCGTGTACACTCTAAAATGGTGGTAAATATACTTGCCAAATACATGATGATACATGTGCCTGGAATGCATAAACACTAGCAAATATGTTTTTAACTATTGCACACTGTTTTGCTTGCGATAAATATTCAGAAGGCCCTGGATTGTAAACACTCTAGTTCGTTGGCCAATGTTTGTTACCCAGGAGAAAGGGGGAGTGTTGCAACTTGCAATCCTATATACATTGGTCAAGGTAATCAGAACCTATAGCTTTGCCTGCTGTTTTCAAGCAGCAGGTCCTGAGCTTCATAAGTTAGGTAGGTAAATTACCCTTTTGAATGTATAATTGTTTTAAAAAAACAATAGTCTTGAATTATGAACAAATATTAATTTACAAATTAATAATATATAACTACATTATACATATATATTTATTCACAATTTAAAAATTACTATTTACACAATTTTCACAAACAACATTGAATTTAGAAACTAGTCCAGATAATCATGCGTATGTGGCGCAGGACTAGCATACCCAGAGAATACGCCACTGCTGTTCTTCTAAGATCTTGGTTTTAATCTTTTCCTTCTAGATTACTCCTTTATTTCTTCTCTAAATCCACATTGCCAGCGCTTCGACCTTTCTTTCATCATATTTATTTAATGTTTATGTCATTGCTACATACACTATCAAACTCCAAGCAAAACATTTTGTTAATTTTTTCCTCAAGTTTTTATTCTGTGGCCCGCAAAGGAAGTTTTTCTACTTATTAAATCCTTTATCCGCTAAAGCTATTCTCGATCTAATCTCCATTTATACTCAAAGGCGCAATTGATTTTATTGATAATGCTCCATTAATACTTAAATCATACCAACTGTTCAATTTAATATTTCATGTTTAATGTGATTTTATTATTTTCATCCTAGCATATAAAGTTAAGGTTTGTTCTGCACTATTTAATATGCATCGACTATTAACGGCATCCTTAAATAAAATGTTTCTTAATCTCTTATGGTTTATGTGCTAAGCATTTTTCTCTATTAGTAAGCGTTAAGCATGAATATAAATCAAGGATTATCTACTTAGAATATTTAGAAAAAACATCGATGTTCCATCGATACAATCGGAATGAAAAATACAGTGTTTATCATTGAGTTTTTTTTGTGTGCATCCCCATTGTACAATATGTACCAAGACTGAGCATTCTTGAATAATTATTCGGATTTTTATAACATATCAAACTTGAAAAGTTTATTGATAACTCCATTTAGAAAGTTAACCTCAACCTGCCAGATTCTAAATAGGTATGTTAGCTAGAACATATTTTCTCGCGGCCTATTTGAATAAATTTATTTATTATACACTAAAATAAGTTTTTCAAAATGTCTTATTGTACAATGTTGTGTTTGCCGCGTTGAATCAATGTCAAGTGACAACAGGCAAAACAAGATCATATTATTATTATTGTTGTTGTTTAAAAATACTTAATGGATAGTTTAAAAAATGAATGAATATACGTTTAACATCAATAATTGTGTATTTAATTTATATATCTTTACAACTAGTTGAGCATAATTTCATTTTTCTTTCTGCAATTTTTTTTTGACACTAACCTTTACTAAATTGCATTTGCTTATTTTTTTTTTTTTGCCGTTTAATCGTGATATTCTGTTTTAAATGGACTTTGGAAAAACATCTTATTTCCATGAGTTTATATCAATGGGTTGGTAAAATATTGCTTTGAATAAAAATCCATTGGGGTTCTAATCAAAAATAACCATTTCATTTCAAGCCATTTCTTTCTTAAAATATCAAAAAAGATTGATATTAGCCTTACCTAGTTCCAAATATTAAAACACGTATCGGTTTGAACAAAAAAGGAAATTAAAAGGGAAAATTAAATCAGAAAAAGCTCCACTCATCTAGTTTCGGCCGTTCTAGAACCATTTGGACATATTACACTAAACCCCAAACATAACTTCTACCGTCTTTATGAAGTCGTAAAAATTGTTTATGACGATCACAATTAATTTTACATTAAAGTAAATTTAACTACAAATGATTACACTCATAGGTGATCAAATATTCATAACAACCAAATTATAGCTGAGGCATAATATTAATGATGTCATTGAAATAACACATTCATTATATGACACTTAATCAAACCAGCTTAACCTAACCTTTCATCTTTAAATAAATTAAATTTATAATTATAGGTAAAATAAACCATTCAACGAAATAATTAAATATAGATGATACATATCATACAATGATTTCATAGCCATTATAGTGTGCAATGCACAAGATCAAAGGTGTAACGCAAAACATCATGGGAGAGCCATCCACCTAGTGTGCAGAATCAAAGGAAAGTCATATGTCATCATCAAAATTTACATTTCAAAAGTGATTTGGGCAATGTTTTGTCGAGTTTCATTAAAATATATTTAATAAAATCATAAAACATTTCTAAATCTTGGTGTCATTCGATTCTGCGTACTATAGTATACATAACAAAGTGTATAAAATATAAACACACAGTACTATTTAAGTGAAAAATAGCCAAATGTGGAACGGTCAAGGATTGGATGGAAATCTCGAGGTTTTGCAAATTTTTCTTCCAAGTAGTACTATGTTTTATCACCTCACTAGAGGTGCGCTACTGTAGCTATGGCAGTCACAGCCCCACCTCTTTATCCCCTTATACTGTCCCTCCCCCTCCTCCCCTTTCAGAGTGTCCTTACATTCCATGGGTAATCCCTTAATCCTTTCAACTTTGTTGCTTGCTATAAACAAAAGACAAACTGTCCCCGATGTACTCTCCAAGGAGTGATGTCAAATTTTGAGCCGCAATTTAGGTATTTTAAAGAATGACATCCAAATTCAAAGGACAAGGGCTTGAATCCCTGTCAAAGTACAATTTTTCTTAGTTACCTTAGGAAATCATTATTTACAGTCAATTGTGACCTTTTTATTTAGTTTATCTATTACTGTAGGAATTTATAAAAATATATTTTCTTTCCTATATATTTAAAAAAATATTGCTATTTTTTTTTTCAGTGACATAGCTTTTACAGTCACTACTTGCGCAAACTATTAAAATACATGGTATAAGGAGGTTAGAATTAAAATAAGTGCATCACAATTTGTTTGTACATAAGATAGAAAAACCAAAGCGAAAACCATACTTTGTTCTAGATGACACGCTGTTAAAAATTTTTGGAACTGTTTTAAAAAAAAATGTAATGAGTCAGAAAAAGATGGCCAAAGTTGGTGAAAATTTGTCATTTTTTAAATGTTATTTTAATAAAATAGAATTTATGCTCTACACTGTACACCTACTTTACTTTACAAATAGGCCCAACTGTTAACTCTTTCTGAACACCATACTAACAAGAACATTGTATTATAAGATCTAAAAAAAATCTGAAATAAATAAAACTAGGTAAACCACCTTTCCATTTAAAAACATTAATTAATTACAATAATATGATTATAAACTATCTAGAACTAAATTTTTCTTTTTTATTGTTTCATTCAGCACACAGCTTAATCTGATTGGGTAGAAAGGAGGAAGGCACCTTTCCATTTAAAAACATTAATTTATTACAATAATATGATTATAAACTATCTAGAACTAAATTTTTCTTTTTTATTGTTTCATTCAGCACACAGCTTAATCTGATTGGGTAGAAAGGAGGAAGGTAGCTAAGAGAAAGTAAACCCACATTTTTGTGGTGTGAAGATGGGAAAACCAGAGTAATAAAAGACTAGGAGTGAAAATATTGTGATCATAAAAGATTTTTAATCAAGACTGATAAATTTCGACGTTTCATGACCCTTTGACACAAAAAAAGTGGTTTTCGTAATACCGTCTGTCTAACTGTTTGCACCTTGTCTTAGGCTAGAGCCGAAATCATTTTACTGATTGGGCTAAAACAATTTTAATTTTCTTACGAACATGACTTTGTGGGTACACTACTTAGGGGAGGTTTTCAAATTTTCATAATTTTTCTGCAACTATTTGAGATATGTAATCACTTATCATTGTAAAGTTGTAGTATTGAAGATAAAATTTTTTTAAATTTGAAATGTATTTTTATAAAATCAATCAATTCTGATACACACACACACACACACACACTTTTTAATACCGGTCTTTGAAGATAAATTTGATTCTTATGCTCTTTGGTAGACAAAGATGTTTCTCTTTTCTCAGTTTTTGGGTACAGTGTTCCTAGTTCTTAATGTCATAGAGTAAGTAACAGTGTATATTATTTCATCTATGGTTTTTGGTGTAGTGTTTCTACAACAATGTTTATACCTATTATTTTGTTTCACAAATCTTATGAATTTTTAGTAAATGTCTATTTCAAGATAAATGCTAAGACACTTTCATTATTAATATTATTATTATCATCATCATCATAATCTATTATTATCATTATTATTATTATTATTATTATTATTATTATTATTATCATTATCATCAACAATCATTATCATTATCATCATCTATTATTATTATCATCATCAACAATCATTATCATTATCATCATCATCAATCATTATCATTATCATTGCTTGTATAATATACATTTGTGTGTGTTATTTCTTTAAAAAAATTAAGACTTAAACTAAAATAATGTGATATTTTCAGGGGACAGAAATAATAACTTTGACAAACATGCCCGCCCTCCCCTAAAGTTAATTTCTGGATGCACCACTGAATCTTAATATCTTCAAAATTATTCCTGCTATAAGTGGGAAAAGGTCTTGTTCTTCTATAAAACATGAATAAAACTATTTAGCGAAAGCATTTTCATATCTTTTCACAAAACAGTTGTTATATAAATAATTTATTATAATCAAATTATTTATAAGCTAAACAGAATCAAGCCTACTCTACAAAAAAAAAACACTTTTAACATAAATCATGCTAATACATCACCGGGAACATTTTAAATAACTCAAGCTTGGAGGTGACAGACAATTAGTGTCAAGTCAGGGGTTCTACCAGAACAGGATGGGGTGTTGGAGACACAAAAGATGGAAAGATAGATAATGCCTAAGAGGGATTGGGGAAGAGTGGGAGAGTTGCTTCTGGTGACAAATCCATCTAGCAGGAAACGACTGAACTTTTTCAACAGTTAAGACATGGTTTAATTTGAAAATACCAAATTTTGTAAAAAATATTGTATTATAAATACTCATCATGTGTGATAGAACATTATCTTATTCTCTATAATAATAATATGATAACGTCAAAACTATATTCTTGTATTTCATGTTTTATTTAACATTAATTTAATTGAAATTACACCTCATTGTAAAAAAGTAAATATTAACATGTAACTTTTTTTTAATTAAAATAGTTTATTTTAAATTTACAAGTTAAATATAATACAAAAAACCGCATGTTGATATTATGCATAGTTTCTGAGAAATAGGCTGTACAACTTTATCATTTTTATATAGTAGGTGTCCAACCGAATCTTAAAATTTAATAGATTCAAAAATATAGGCTAGTTGAATTTTTACAAAGATGTTTCCTTCCCAAAATTCTATAGTTGATAGTAACAATTTAGTGTAAGCTAGGCATAATAGGCGAATTGAAAAGTAAGCCTAGATTTATGGACACAGATAAACAAATAGGTATGTACTAAGTACTTAACCAACTAATCCCACAATCCATCTTAAGTCTACTTAACCTTTATGATGTTGACATTTTAAAGTATGTTAGATCAGATAAATAAACTGATAGAGTAAAAGTAACATGTAAATAAATTAACTATGAGGCTGTCTTTAAATTATGTAAGGGTTTTCTTTTGGGTTGGTGGGTAAGGTTTAGGGGGAGAGTGAGGGAGGATCAGTATGGTCGTTAAGTTTTCTTAAGAAGGGGGAGGAAGGTCAAAACCCATCTTACGAATGGTAGAGCATTGACACACAAATCCAAAGATCGCGGGTTTGATTCCTGTGTCCAGGCTATCAATTTTTTATTTAATTGAATTTTATTCAGCTATCAGGACTGATCCTATGGATCCTAACCATCACATGCAGTTTATGATACACATGCATTAATATTACTATTATTGATTCACCCTAAACTGAAACCTGATGTAAAAAAAGCCATGTGGACGTTTATGCACTGATTTGCTATTGAACAGACTTCAATCTTCATTTGATTTAGAAATTTTACTTTAAGCTTTGCAAACACCATTCGAATACCTACAAACTCTGACTCTGCGTTGAGTGACTCCATTGTACAGTCCTTATCACATGATAACGTCAAGTCAGCAATGGTTAGTTGATAGTCATCTCAGCAGTGTTAAGTGATGGCTATGAGTGTTGAGTGCTTCTCGTGTATTTATGGTGTTTGCTGAATCTGGCTCAAGTTTTGTTAAACAATAGGACGGTAAATTTAAAAGCATTAAAAAATACATAAATTCGTAGTGACCTACTTCAATACTGACTATATTGGCCACACTTATTAAAAATATTGCACTGGTGTTCCACCAATCATGTATATCCTTCGCGTCGTGATATGGGAATGTTTGTTTACTTCCAGTCTCAGGTTAGGATGAACCAATAATAAGTACAGGGCAGCATACCGTCAGTTACAAGTCACTGTTGACTGTGATTGTAGATAGCTCTGAGTGGCCGATACTTTCAACAACTACCACTTATAGGCATAGACTCAATACACTAACAACTAGTGAAAGATGGACCTGGATACAAAGCAAACCAGGATAGCTCAGGGAGAGAACAATGGTTTGTAAAGCCAAAGGTCCTGGGTTAATTTCTCATGTCCAAACGGCAATTTTTTGCTTAATTGAATTTACTATCAATGTTTATGGTTGGACAAAATATGAAAACACATTTTTTTGGCAATAAATTCTGAAATGTTTCATTTTAATTCTTGAATAATCTCACTTTAATCACTTATTTTAACCAGTCTTTATGTCTACAAATAATTACATAAGCTACCCGCCTCAATGGCATAGTTGGCTAACACACTAGTTTTGTGTTTAGCTTGACTGCCGAGGGAAGATTGAGGTTCAAATCTCGGTTGGAGGAACTGGAGGTGAGGAGTTCCTAAGTGGTTTTCCACTCTCCTGCCACTTAAATGCGGGTTAACTTCCTCTATATTCAACCTCCCCAATTCCTAGCTCATTAACATAGTTTATGAGTTGCCATTTGTGAGAAATTGACCTAGAAAGAAATAGTTTGAAGGTTTTCTTAGAAGATTTCTTGAAATATCAGTCAAATATGCGGAACACCTGGGGAATGCTCGTTCATTAGCTATTGAGGGTGCGGTTCGTGGTTTGTTTAAGGAGATTGCCAAAGACTTGCAGGTTGATGATGTGGATATCGAGATTCTAGAAGACCCTCAGTATATATGGAACTCTGATGAAACTGCTATCTTCTAAGCACCCAAGGTCATCTCCTCTTAAAAGGCAAAACCATTTATGACTTGACTTCAGCTTCAGACACACAGGTCTCATTACAGTATACGCTGCAGGGGAAATGACACCTCCACCAGCATTATTTCCATATGTACACATACCTGCAGCAATTGTAGGAGATGCTCCTCCTTCTTGGAGCATAGGTTGTTCAAAAAAGGGATGGATGACTGACTGTTAAATAATTTTTTGAACAAGTGCCATATGTATTCATTCCATTATTAAATCTAATAGGGTAGTTCTTCCAGTAATTCTCTTTTTAGATGGCCACAAGTCGGTTATCACAAACCATCTTAACAACCTGTGTAATAAAACAGGCATAATTCTTATTGCATTGTTGCCAAATGCCACAGAAATTCTTCAACCATTAGACGTGGTTGTATTTCAACCCCTTAAGTAAGGTTGGTCAAAGATAACATGAAAATGGAGGATTGGTCTTGACAAGGAGGAAGAAAACAGATCAAATCTCTGCATGACCCTAAATGAAGGAATTCATCAGTCAAACTTGACAGAATACATCAAGTCTGGTTTTAAAATGACGGGACTAGTCCCATTTTAAGCAGTCATTGTTGATTATTCTGAGAGTGTTATCAAGAAATAACCAATGAATGGATGTGAAATTTTAACAAAAGAGCTAGAATCACATTAGGATTACATCAAATGAAAAATTGAGTCCAAACTTCTTGAGCTATTTAAGAATACAAAGGAGAAAGCTTGGGATGGTGATGTGAAGGCTTTAATGTTGTTTAATCCGTGGACTCAGGTCTGATGATAAACCATGGTGTTTACTGGGTCATGAAAGTCACCAAAGTCATGAAAAAGTTACTTATTGCAAAGAAGGTCACGAAAGTCCCTGAAAAGTCACGAATTTTCAATATTTTAGTCATAAAGTAATTTTTTTTTTAATTTCCCGCACATTGTAACAATGCGAACACGTCAAATGTCTAATCACCCATCACCTTTGATGCCATGCGCTAGCCACAAGTTGCCTGATTGTTTTTACCATGATACCAAGGACCAGGTTAATATTCACCATCTAGTTCAAGTTTAATGTGTCTTGAGTGCATTATTCCTAGATATGCATTATATATAATGTTCAACCGTTTACTGAAGAAATTTTGTGCTCAAAATAAAGATCACCAAAAAGTCACTAATTTTAGTTTCTCCAACTCATTAGACACCTTGTAAACGTAATAAAACAATCTTGCAAGACATAGCTGATGTCTCAATATTCCAACTGATCTTGTTTCTGTCTTTCAACCCAGTGTGGATGCAAAAGACTTAATTGAAGAAAGTATGCCTACAAATGAAAAAAAAATCTACACTTTGGAATCTATAGTGTAACTCTACCAACCACTCCTAAATATCCCTTCCTCCTTCAGGAATGTTTTATAATATCTACTTCATTACAATAATGCCAACTATTTTCATTGTAATTCTGATATTTTCTTAACTATACTCTCTCCACAAACACTTGGTTAGTTGAGTTAGTGTGTTGTACATAAGTAGAGCCACCTTCCAATTTAAAGTTTGTTATTAGGTTCGTAAGGCCAATATTTTTTCACTGTCTTATAAAGAAGGGTTTTGATTCCTTTGAAAAGGTATGGGTTCAATCCTTGGTGGATGCAGTTTTATGCTGATATATGTGTTTTTCTAGGAGTCTTTATGTTTTTGAAAGAATAACGAATAATTGTGTGTACAATTTGTTGGTATAGCAATTTAACATTTATTCATTATGATATTGGTACATCTTTTATGCATATGTTGGTAGTTCTGTTAATAGTATTTGTTCTTGTCTGATCTGTATTTAGTTTTTCAGTTTATATTAATATTTAAGACGCGGTGATAAATATTAATTATTATATTAATATTTCAGTTACTAAACTACTTTCAATCCAGTAATGTTTGATGTTTATAGAATAAACATTCTATAAACCCGTGGTGGCATGTTTTCAGGTTATGGGCCCAGAGTCCTTTAAAATGAATGAACATTTATTATTGTCTGTGTGCATCGAGAATAAACATTAACCTCTAGAAGATTTATCCTAGAAGAAGCCTTGTTAGCCGCCATGACAGATGAAGAAAAGTATCATGTTTCATTATTTGATTGTTCAAACTTCAATAACTGGAAGTTTAGAATGGAAACACTGCTTGATGAACTCAATTTGCTGGAAGTAGTTCAAAGTGATTACCGAATGAAAGTAATTTTCAATGAAGCTTATAGTTCTAAAATATCGAATAAGAAGACAAAAGAACTGGTTTAGTGGAAAAAAAAGATCGAAAATTAGTCCAAAACTTTCAGACAACGTTCTTGAATGTGCCAAGGAGAAAGAATCTGCGTTTGAGATATGGCTTTCCTTATGAATACCTACGCACGAAAAGGCATAGTTAACCAGTTACTTTTAGTAAAAGTCTTTTATTGATGAAGTTCGATTCATCAAGTGAAACTCTGGAGGTTCATTTTAATCGATTTGATAAATTGATTCATGAATTACGGTCAACGGGTGCTACATTAGAGGAATTAGATATTGTCTGCCATCTTTTAATTACCATGCCGAACGAATACAATGTAGTTGTTACTGCTCTTGGGACTCTGGCCAAAAAATTGACATTGAGCTTGGTAAAGAATAGGTTATTAGATGAGGAACAGAAACAATTTTCGGAAGGTATAGCAGCAGAAATCATAACCTCACATTCTTTTATGACCCAAGCAAATTGAAAAGTTACACAGAGCCATAAGAAACAGTCTCAATCTTTTTATCAACAAACTAGGCCTAATCAAAACACTCAGCGAAGTCAACTTCAGTGCAAATTTTGTAAAAAAAAAAATTGGACATGTGATCTCAGAATGCCGTAAACTTAAGAAGAAACAAAGTGAAGATGAAAAGAAAGCCAAAGTCGCCAAAGTTGAAGAAGTAGAGTTCATTTGGCAGCCAACACGTCCTTGGAAGTGGATTCTGTCTTGTTTACATCCTGGTATCTAGACTCAGGAGCTTCAAAACACATGATCTCTGCTACTTATTGTCATCTTCTAACTAATATTCATACTCTCTCAAGTCCTACGAATATCAAGCTTGCAAAATCAGGTGAAAATTTAAAAGCGACAAGTTGGTGATCTCTGTGCGTCTTTTAGATGGATGGAAAAATCAATGTGATCAAGCTGGGAAATATTCTTATTGTGCCTGGTCTACAACACAACCTCTTTCTTATCAGTCAGACGACTGGATTCCAATGGATGCAAGGTAATTTTCGAAGAAGGTGTAGCAAAAATTTTAAAACATGGTAAACATGTAGCAGTTGCATCCGAGTCTGCCAAAATGTATTTAGTGACATTTTCTGTTCAAAATACCTGTTCCTGTGCCTTTAGTAGGTTCGGGAACATATATCATAAGTGTAAAAGAATTGAATAGGTAACAAAAATATATTTATTATACAATTAACATAAAAAGGTGATATGGGGCTACAATAGTTATGATAGGGCTTAACAGCTCCAAAAACATAGGAACCACCTGTAGCATGGGAGAATAACATGTCCAAGGCGACACAGCAACAGTCAAATGGAAGTTAAGTTGATAGAGGATATTGGATTGCAAGACAGCCAGACATCCACAAGAAAGGTCTAAAAAGAGAACATGGAGAGTTAGTAACTTATAAGAAAAAAAACCCGGCAAATCCTATAGTTTTAGAGTTACTACTTTACATGTCGGCCAAGCTACCTAGCTTGATTTGACAAAAGAACAACATCCTAAATAATAAACGGTAAGATGACGTAGGTCAATTACATTTGAAGATGGCTAACAAACAAGTGTCCACACAAAATTGTACTATGGCCGATCTATTCCAAGAGGGTACTGCCAGAGCGCGCAATAGTACATTTATGCTATTACCCACTTCCTGGAGTATTTGTCAAATCTAGCATACACCAACATTAAATACTTAGTCAAAAGAACCGCCAACCAAGGGTCGAAAGAAAATACTATCTGTTGTGGGCCACCATACAAACTTAGCCGTGTTCCGCACTTTGCGTACCCAAAATAGTAACACAGTAAATGGGGTGGCAACAAGAATGCTGTTAGATACTGACCTAACTAGGTCCTCAATTAAAGGCATTAGACAACCTGCGTGTAGCCATACAAAATTTGAACACGTGAGCATGACACTCATGGCGCAATGACATAGTGAAGTCATAAGGACTTAAAACAAAATAAAGAACTCATGGAGAAGAGGAAGCTTAAATAAAGTAAGCTCCTAAGAAACATAGTCATATAGATTAACTCAACAAGTCTGAAGTCTGAAGTACTTGGAAATTTAATGAATACTGTGATCAATAATCTAGATTCCCTCGGTGTCGAGGCGGTGACACCCACGTCCCAACCATCGCAGTCAGCAGTATCTTCTTCAGGTTCTGGAGCAGAGGTTCCTCCTTCGAGGATATCCAATGATGAACTACAATCCTGTAAACATAGGGATCGCCCATTATATACTCTTTCTTTTCTGACTAGTAAAATGGGCATGTAAATAAGGAAATAGGGAAGGCAAAAAGGGGTTGGAGGATTGGAACATTGGGGAAAGAGGTGCCAAGGAACTCCGTCAGGGGAGTAGTGTTCGTAGCTTGCGACATCGGACCAGCGATAGTCAGGTCTTTCTTTAATGTTGAGTTCAAGGGGTTAGACGTCTGTTGAAACTGCCACACCATCTATTCCGCAATATTTGCAGAACAGTTGGTGAAAGCATGGTGATCGTATCCGGAACATCCATGTAATGTGAGTAAAACACAAATGATATTATGGCAGAATATATCAGTTTTAATTTTCTTCTTCGGATACCTTTATCTTATTTCAGCATTTGGTGCAGATTACAGTTTGTAGATGTCATTTGATTTGAGTGACATGCTACAGTAGATTGTACAACTGGAGCCTATTGGCAATACCAGTTTAAAGTCTCTTTGTGAAATTGTTGATGGCATGAACGATGTGTGTAAACAAAAACTTACAACTCAGGAATCTCCATGTGAGTATTGTATCCAAGGTAAAATGACTAAATTGCCTCATGTGAAAACTCGCTCAAGGGCTCAGCATCTCTTGCAGCTTGTCCACAGTGATATCATGGGTCTGATTAGTCCTACATCATATAACAATAAGAGATACATACTTACCCTAATGGACGATTACAGTCACTTTACCTATGTTTACACGATCAAAGAAAAGTCAGGTATTAGAGTGTTTTAAGAAGTATGAAGCTATAGCAACTGTTCATTTTAATGAAAGAATAAGCTGCTTCAGGTGTGACCGAGTTGGTGAAAACTTATCTTCAGAGATGAGAAAATACTTTGAATTCAAAGGTATACAGTTTGAATATACTATCAGATATAAACCCTCTCAAAACGGAGTAAGTGAATGCATGAATATAGCACAAATGGAGCGTGTCAGTGTATGTTATTAAGTTTTTTTTTTTAAAGATCTCTGGTCAGAAGCTGTGATGACAGCAGTATATATATTGTTAATAGAAGCCCAACAGTAGCCTTGGATTGTAAAACTCCTGCTGAGGTCTGGTATAGTCAATGTCCAAACTTGTCAAAATTGTGTGTGTTTGGCTGTATTGGCTGGCATTCCTAATGAGCTATTTAAAGGGAAACTGAACAATTGTAGCCAGAAGTGCATCATGGTCGGCTATTGCCTCAATGGCTATAGGATGTGGAACTCTGTCACAAGAAAGATTGTTTTGGCATGTGTTGTGTTCTTTGATGAAAATACCACTTGAAGTGGAGAAAATATGACCACATTCCCAGCAGTAAAAGCACCGATACTTAGTGAAACAGTTACCATTCCGTCAGGAGGACCAGCCATAAAGAGTTGGACAAATAAACGCCTCCACTATCAGATGAAGGTGAACTTCGTAGTAGCTAACACCCACGTGTGAAACCAAGCTATTTGCAAGATTATGTAGCATTTGCTATGAATGCAGAAAGCTTTCTTGACAATTTGCCTGAAGAATTTGTTGATGTCAAGGGTAGACCTGATGAGAGGAACTAGATGCTAGCTGTAGAAGAAGAAATGAATTCCCTCAAGAAAAACAACACCTGGGAACTAACTTCATTACCTCATGGTAGGAAAGCTATCTCCTGTCGCTGGTTCTTCAGCATCAAGAGAGATCAAGATGGTAATAAGGATTGCTATAAGGCAAGGTTAGTGGTTAAAGGTTGTCAACCGAAGAAAGGTTTCAATTTTAGTGAGACCTATGCACCAGTAGCACATATGACTACTGTCAGAACAAGCTAGCCATCATTAATCAAGAGGATTTAGATGGATGTGAAGAATGCATTTTTGCATGGAACCTTGTCCTAAGAAGTCTACATGCAACAACCCGCTGGTTTTTCAAATAATTTAGAACTTGTTTGAAAGCTCAAGAAATCATTGTATGGCCTCAAGCAGGCACCCAGAGATTGGAACAAGTGCCTTGACACTTTTCTTAGATCACTTAGTTTTAAACCAGTGAAGAATGGATCCATGACTGTACCTACATGTTGTTGGTGATACCAAGGTCTACATACTGATTTTTGTTGACGATTTGATCATCAGCAGTACTCATATACAACCTCTTGAGAAGATCAAAGCTGCACTTCAAATTAAATTTGACATGAAAGATCTGGGTAACTTAAACTTTTTTCTCCGAATAAAAATTGAGAAAAACGATTGTATATATCTTAGTCAACCATATATATTATAGCAAAAGACTTTTATGCAAATTTAACATGGAAACCAGCAAAATAGCTAAAACACCAATGGAGACAAAACCCCCTATTGAAGATGGAGGATCAACCTCTATAATTGACATCAAGCCATACAGATAGCTTATAGGCAGTTTGATGCACTTAATGTTATGCACAAAACCTGACTTGAGTTTTTCTGTCAATTATTTCAGTAGGTTTCAAAGCTGTGCAACTAACACTCATTGGGAGTCACTGAACCGCATTCTTCGCTATCTACAAGGAACTTCACACCTAGCTCTGCACTTTCATAAAGAAGAAGGGACACCCCTGATCGCATATGCTGATGCAGATTGGGCCAACGATTCCAGTCGTAAGTCAACATCTGGATTTCTTCTGAAAGTGTTTGGTTCAACTGTATCTTGGACAACTAGAAAGCAGCCCACTATTGCCTTGAGTACCTGTGAGGCAGAATTCATTTCACTTACCAATGCTTGTACTGATGTCCTGTGGCTACGCATTCTACCACTGGAGCCGGGAATCAACCCCAAAGTGCCTACGTATATGAGGACAACCAGCCTGCCATCAAGTGTCTTGAGAAGTGGGAACACAAAATATTGAAACATATAGATGAGAAGTATAATTTTGTAAGGGAGTTTGTGTGTTATAAAGTTGTAGAGATAGAATATGTCCAAAGTGAATTTCAAATTGCTGACATTTTAAACCAAAGCTTAAATGTTAAGTTTAAACAACTATATAAGTGGCTGGGATGGGATTGAATGCATCATAGATTATGTATTCCTCCATGTTCCCAACATTTACCTCCTTTCACACCCTTGTTTCTTGCACCCATATTTAGGATTCATCCATGTTTAACACATTTGCCTCCTCTATGTGCACATTTAAAGCATGTTAAATTGAGGTATATTAAGTTCACAATAGGTTTTTACCTGGATGACAGTTCGAAAATCATATGTTTAGGTTTTGGGTTGCCAACACTTGTAAAAGATCACAGTTTTGTTATAACTGTAAAGATCTTTAATTACCTGTTATATATTACATTTAAAATAACGTAAACTTAAGTTTTCTTATACTATTTCATTTTTTTAAATAATTTCTTTTTATCAAACTCGAAACAATATTTTAAACATAATTAAAAGTACTTATTTTTCGTTTTGGAACGTTACTGATTCTGTGTAATATAGTGCACACATCAATATCTTTTAATACAGGCATCGTATTTAATTGGAAAAGAGAAAATTGTTGTCATTTTTTTACATACAATAAATGAGTTTATGATTATTTTATCGTATTTTGAAATATTGAACTGAATAAAATATTTTCACAACTGCGTGTCTGCATCATTGTAAAAAAAACTTGTTTACCATTATGTTCAATCACATGGTTTAGATTCGTTAGTCGCCATTTTGAAGCTATGTTCGTTAGAAGTTTTTGTGAAAGTGGTGTTAATACTTTTTTTAAGGGGAATAAAACTATAAATAACTTTGTGTCAGACCTCAAATAAATATATAAATAATATTGGCCTAAATTACTGTGGTTAACTATCCCATTAATATATTATCATATGTTTTCATTACAGTCATCCAAAGTGATAGATGTCAGCTGTTGGTGTAGTGATATATTAGGGACTACTTTTAGTAACATTTAGAGCTGTCATCCAAGTAAACTTAGCTCGTGAATGACTTATAAAGTGTTGGTATAGCAATTTTCATTTATTCATTATGATATTGGTACATTTTTTATGCATGTGTTGGTGATTCTGTTGATAGTATTTGTTCTTGCCTGATCTGTATTTAGTTTTTTCAGTTCATATTAATATTTCAGTTAATAAACTATTTTTCAATCCAGTAATGTTTGATGTTTGTAGAATAAGCATTCTATAAAACTGTGGTGGCAAGTTTTCACAATTGTACTATTCAAGAAGACTGGTCAATCTTATTCATATTGTATAGTTATATAATAAATGTTACTTACATTTTTATGTTGTCTTTACTTTATCATCATGTTTTTTGCTACCCTTTCTGACCTTTAATTCTAGGCCCTTTATAGCGAAAGGGGAGGATAGAACCGCCTCACTCTTTATCCAAGTCTTGTGCTCTCTATAACTCATAACAGAAACAATACTGGCATGTTACAAAATTCGCCACACAATATTGACAATATGTGATGCGGCCCAGGAAAACATACCAGGTCGTGAAAATCATTTCCCTGTTTTTTATTTCTACCAGTAGAAAACTTAATTCTGAACATTAAAGATTTACCTCTCTAACTATAAAATTACCTTTTTTTAATATTTCAAATACCGATATCTATTTTTACCAATCTGTGGTAAAATGTAAGCAAAGTTTAAGGCATGGTTTTATTTCCCACACAATACCTTATTTAAAGCTAGATTTCTTGTATTATTAGTGTCGTGGTAATCCTGTTTACTGTTTGAGATCGTAGTTAACTTTTCGAGCTAACAGATAGCTTTGAAATCTAGAAAGTGTCAATTTTGACTGAATTGACTTTTTACGCTATGCTGAACAATTTATTTGAGCAACATGTGGCATGTTTTTCTAGGCTGCATCTCATGCATTAAAATAATAAGGATTTGACGAACATTTTAAATTTAATCCAATTCAATCCCAGAGAGAAAATATATTTCTGTTGACCAATATCATCAGCAGTTAGAAACATTAACAAGGATTCCTCACTGCCCCTAGAAAGTGGCTTAGTCCTCAAACCTTCTAGTCTCGGCAATGGGTCAATCTTTTAAATCCCAATGGGCTGGCTGCAGATTTAATCTTGAAATGAAATGGTATTACTTTTGTTGTACGTGGAACTCTTAGCCCATTTTAAGTGAGAGTTTAAGTGCTAACAGCTTCAAGTGCACTAATTAACTTTAAAATCCACGACTAAAGCTGTTGAGAGCTGTGTTGGGCTGGTATTTGCCACCATCCCATTTTCTTTATTCTTCTTATGAATACAATTTTTTTTTACTTGAAGTGTTTTACAGTCCAATTTTATATGAAGAACCTATTTAAAAGATAGAAAAGTTACCAATCTACTTTTATGGGTATGCCAGATCACATGATCTGCAGCTGTCACTTTTGATATATATTTTCAATAACAAAAAATATAGTAAAATGTTATAAATGTTGACTAAAAAAAGTATTTTCTAAAGGGAGCTTCCTCTGTAGATTGGACTCAAGAAAGTCTAGTATTGAGGATACATGAAAACATATATTGGTACTGCAGCAAAAGTTTGTTTTGTAACTGTTATCTTAGTTCAATATTTAGACTCTAAAGACTTGTTTTAAAAAAAGGATCAAGTAACAACAACTGACCTTAGAGTTGAGTTGGGAAGGGACACGATAAAAGGCCAGGAATTTTGCAGTTTTTAGAGCAAAACATGTTTTTGACCAAAATAAATAAAATATTGCTCAGTAGCAACATTTAGTTTAATTTTATTCAAAAGGGGATATTAACTGTTGTGGAATATTTGTCATGAACATAGTGGCATTAGATGACAAACTTTTTAAATTACCAGAAAAAATTGTCATTAAATTCCAAGACATCCTTGACAAGTGATGTGACCAGGAACCAGATTCATAGGCACCAAAATAGGCACACAATAATCAATGTAAAATCTATTTTACTACAAGCTCCTTACTACATGTAATCTACAAGCAACTCACATTGCTCTGGTTCACTGTATACTTTTCTAGATTTTCAATAGTGAAAATTGTTCTGTGGTCCGATAAAATATTTTTATAGTTTGAAAAGCTTCTTTCAACTTTATGGGATGTCAAGGGACAACATTTTTAATTTGACAATTCCGAAGAGCTTAAACTTGTCTCCTGCAATGGCGTGCTTGGGGGTTTGCTTCACACTTTCTTGTATTGTATGCATTATCTTCACTGATTCTATTAAAGGCAGATCCCTGGTTTCCGGTGACACGATAACTCTGGGAAGGTTGCCGACATATCTCTTTACTTTGGCCAAATAAGACACAACAGTGCTAGAAGATGTAGCAACCTTTGCCTCTCTTATTGACACAGCATCCTCTTCATAGAATGTTTGAATGACCTGAAATTATTGAGAATCAGTCCATTATTTAAATTCTGAACAAAATTAACAAGCTATAATAGAATTATAGAAAAAAATTATTCAAGTATTTAGCTCTGAATAAATAGAAAAATTGTTTTTTAAAAATATACACGTACCCTTTGAATTCTGTCCAGGTGTCAGCATAGTACACTACTGCTTGTAACCAGGTAACCCAACACGATAGAACGATTGGGTGGAAGAGGTGTTTTCGGCAAGTTTTCCCTAAATGTTGCCATGCGCGAAGGAGCTTTCAAAAATACTTTTTTGACAGATGAAATTACAGCACTAATATTCGGGAACTGTGCAGATTGTGTTCTGTGACTCTGTGAATGACATGTTGCTACACCCTCCGCTGATCCTATAGGTAAGGCCCCTAAAACTACAGGATAGGAGGACATAATGTACATATTATAAATGACAACAGATAAAACAGCATAGTTGTAAATCATGTATATTTTAAGTTGCTCAAAGCAGAAACAGACAAAGGAATATATGGCCTTAATTCAAAAACTTTCCAATAGCTACTACTGTAAAAGAAAACATTGCATCATATAATGTACCGTCTTTCAGGTATCTGTAGAACTACTACCCAAACACATCTCTCTATTTACTGTACCTAATAACATGACTTAAGGTCTTTCAAAAATAGTTACCCACAAACGGGTACAAATATAAATAAGCCCATAGATACTCATAAATAAAGGTATAGGCTTTTACTGTACAAAAATACAGTGTGATATCTCGTGTTCCACTAATTACTTTCATTCAAAGTTTACAATAGTTACAAGGATAATTCATGGATATAATCCATGACGCAGAGAATCAAACGCACAAAGTTTCTTAGCCACTAAATAGTTGACTTTAATTTGAGAATGTAACGTCTAATGGTTACAACACTATAGCTAGTAACTAACAATGACATTCTTGACATTTCCATATTATTAATATATGCCTCTATGACCCTGGACAATAGTAAGAAATATAATTTATTTAAACGTAACTCCTCCATTACTATGCTTGAGTTATAATTATAAATTTAAGAGAAAACAGGTCTATCTCCCAAGACGCTAACATAAGGTCTGATTTACATATTACATTACTAACATCAAACAAAATATCTCCATTGCGTTGACTCAGTGATTTAATAATTTACATTATAGGTCAATCCTCCATAACCCCAACACATAGTCCGCTCTATCGAAATGCTCTTTTGATGAAGCTCTATTCAATAATGCTATATTTAATACAATTTACATTCTCCTATATATTGAGTCTAGAGAACAAGAAAGGGGGGTGGGAGTGTTCACATTCTAGTCAGCCATGCAGTACAAGGCATTAGTCACTGCCGAATTCCCAAGTCTCCTGTCGTGATTGGATTCATTCGCAAACAGTGTTACATTTCGAGTTCTTTAACTGAATTTGAACCTGTGTCATGAGAGATGCCTTCCCCCTGGTCGCTGATTGGATGTCTATCGTCGCAATGCAGTTGTTTAATTTTTCGAGTCCACTTTATATTGGAACATCGAGAGATGCCTTACCCTTGTCGCTGATGATTCTTCGTCGCAATGCATGTTTAGATTTTCGAGGCATCTTTAACTGAATTGGAAACACTGATGTCAGGTGAGAGATGCCTTACCCCCCCTCCAGGGGCAATACAGGGCGTGTTGATTTCGTGCCTGGACTCTTGGAAAACATTGCCCAGTGTTAATATTATTCTTGGGCCGGGTAATCATCTAATACGGACTTTTCTAGTCGTGGTCGCCCCACGCTTCCACATTGGTGTTTTTGACTTGGTAGTAATCTAGTGAGGCCAGCTTGGAGATCCGAAGGTTTTGTGAATAACAGTTTATTAGGTAGACAGTTGACATTGAATATTTAGGAACGCTGATTTGATGTATGATTGTTGGGACTACATTGGGCTACAATAGTGAAGTTTACTATTGTAGGATATGTCAAGGTTTTATTTTTGGAGCGGGTAGTATGCGTTAAGCGATTGAACGTGGAATATCAGGTTGGGTGGGGTAGTAATTATACAATACAAAGATTGTATTGTTACAATGTGCTAGGCAGTTAACTTGAATTATTTTTGGGTAGAACACCTTCAAACTGGCCCCAGCTCTTAACATATATGCTGTGCGATCTGTCAGCAATATCATAAACTTCTTTTGTTGTTTTATGAAGGCCAAAGCACTCCTGTAACACAACAATAAAATAAATATTTATTCTCACAGAATTACATAGGATAAAGTTCCGAATGTAAAAACTTATATAAATTCAACTTTCGCAGATAATCACAAACAACTCTGGAAATTGTCGAGCTGTTAGTGACTTCAAGCAGTCTTCTAGGCTATCAAGTGTGGAGAACTGGGTCCTGCGGAGTCATTACTGACCACGACATTTGCAATATATCTGCCGCAACCGTCAGTTGTCTCATCGACACTTGCCCAAAATTAGGAATCTCCAATATCTTCTTTCATCTTCTCAATGGTCTGGAAAAAATTAAAAAGTCATTTAATATTCTAATCAAATAATTATGTAAGTAAACGAAAGTGCAGAGTTTCCAATTAATTTAAAGTATCTTTGAAATTAAAATTTGAAAAATAAATAAATAGATTAACAAAAAAAACTTACAGATAAGTATTGGGGATGTAAGTAATTCTTCTTCAATGTGGATTCATCAGGGATCTGCCTGTTGGTATATTTGGTGAGGAAAACTTTTAAAATGAAATTGTTTTAGCTTCTTCCATAGTATACTTGTGGACACCATCGCATGATTCAGAGTAAAATTGTTCACAATTGTCAGGAAATACAACTAGCGAAATTAACATTTGCCTGCCAGTTTTTTCTTTTAAAATTTGCAGTTCATCGCTTTTTGTTTATGTTGGTCTAAATGATACTTCTTTTCACATTATATCTAAAATAAGTGAACAAAATTTACATAATATATAATTTTACCAACCATAATTTTCGACGTCTAACTATTTAAAATAGTCCTAAAGCCATTAAAATATATATCAGAAAATATAAATCTTAAATCCACGAAAGAGTTTAAAAGTAGTTTACTTGTATTAAAAAACACATTGATAACCAATGCTGTTTATTTTAAAGCAATTAATAAATGGAATAATAGTTGTTTTTCAAATATTGCAAACCAATTTTGAATCTTAGTAATAAATTTAATGATATGGATATTAAACTTACCTCTTTGGTACACGATTGGCAGATGATGATTTTTCCATCTTCGTGAAATTAGTATCACCACCTATCCATTGCTTAAATAAATCACTTTTGCTTTTTTTTTTGTAGGCACTTCCATTACAGTTAACACAAGAAGTGTTACAAAAAAAATCAGTTAACAAACCCACCAAGACGGAAGTTGACTCTAAAATACACAATCACATACTGAAATAATGATGGTTAAACCGAGTGGTATAATTTTTTCTAATCTCCACATCAGTCAGGCTAGGCTGTTGGACAACGTCATACCACCCCCTCCATTCCCTCTACTCTCTCCCATCCCATTACCCCTTATTATTGGGCGTGATGTTCTAAACATAGTCTGTCAAGGTCAGGTCAAGTCACATGTTCCCCTCCCCCTCCCACTAACCCCTTTCAAACCAAAACCTTCATGTCTATAAACTAGACTCTTTATAAAAAAAAAAATTGCAGAGAAAAAAGCCAAATTAGGCACAATTAAGGTTTTTATTCAAAAAATAGGCAAAAACCAACAGAATAGGCAATTCTAGGCAGTGTAATATTAACATACTGTATCTGTAATAACATGAAACACACATACATATCTCAACTGCCTATATTTTACGATACAGGAAAAAAAGGCAAATTGGCTAAATCCGATCTCTGGATATCACCATGTGAAAAAAATTAAACCAAATGTTGCTACTGGAGCAGTATTTTATTTATTTTAGACAAAGAACTGTTTTGTTATAAAAACTGTAAAACCACTGATCTTTTCTACCGCCCCCTACATCCCTATTCCCTCCTCCATTAAATACATTCTTGGTGCATGCAGATTCCTTGTAAAGTGTTGGGAAAATTTCCCCTTCATCTTATTTTCCAGTCATATCCTGTACTTATTTACTTCGCAAGTATACCTAGTTTTAGTTTTTGACACATTGTTTTAAATCAATTAATATTTTTAATAATCCTATCTTTGTGTTTTTAGTCACTGTTTTCATATGCAAAGGTGTAAAACTACCCCTAAACAATGTGTTTGGAAACAAAAGAACTGCACAAATTTGTATTAAACTGTGTCACATTTCTGTTTTTTTTGATATTCTAAGTCACTGAATGTATTTCATAATTCGGGTTTAGGTGTTTTAACTCACTTTTTCAATATGCACAGGTTTTAAATTAACTCCTAAAAATAAGGCGTTGGTTAACTCACACACTGTTTACAAATTTGAACCATTTGTTTCTACTTCATAGGCAATACATTTCTAGCTGTTTAGTTTGAGTGCTTTGTTTCAGTGTGTGTCTTAGGGTTTAGGCATGTGCTCAGTTAATCCATTTGCTCAAAAGTGCATGTTACATATTTAAACTGGAACAAAATAATTTTCTACTAAAAAATTTACATCTAAGAATTTTAATCAAGTCAACAATTCGTATTTACTGTAGCACAAATAGAAGCTGTAAGCTGGTGAATGTGTGACCATACACAATTTTTAAAAGGAAAAATGAACCCTCATGGAGGACAAGTTGAAAATCTAAAGGCCTTGGGCAATAATTGCTTTCTGCAGAAAAAATATCACCAAGCCATCGCTCATTACAAAAAAGGTATGACATAAATGTTAAGATCTAAAATCTTTTGCCTTTATGCATCATTTGCAAGTCAACTAGAGGCTATAGGGTCTTAAATTGCAATACACATCTTTTGGAATGCACAGTTATCTAGCTGAGATAGCTGGACCATTTTAATATTAGAAACGTATCAAGTTACACAAAGTTGATTCACTTTATGGATAGATAGTTAAAGTTTGCTTAATGTCAATAATTGTGTTTATCATTATATTAAACCCGTTTTAAATAGAAACTACCAAATCACCTGTGATGAGAAAGTTGTAGTTTTAATTCTGATTTGTTAAATGGAAGATGGTTTTCCACAAGTAAGTTAAAACAAATGGTTTTCCCCTCTATCCATACAAATGTGTGGACACTTCCTTAAACAATTGCCTAACTCATCCACATCTTGTTAGGTTGATTATAATGTAGGCTGGTGTCATCTTTAGTATTATGTTCAATAACAACTATGGGTGACCTGGTGGTCTACGGTAAGGTGTCTGACTTCTGTGTTGGGGTCCGGGGTTCAATCCTTGGTCCCAGCACAGATTTATCTGATTGCCAAACCCTTCCTTCACCTCTGACAAGACATCTTGTAATGTGGGGAATGCCAGGCCTCCACCGTGGTTCGGATTCCACGTTAAACTATAGGTCCTCCATTTCATCTCAGAATTACCCTACCATAATTGCGTGTAACCCGAACGGGTAGTAAGACGCGGTGCTAATAAATAAATAATAATATAATAATAATAATAATAATAATAATATAAAAATAAAATAAAAAAATTAACAAATAAATAAAAAATTAAAAAATTATTAAATAATAAATTATAATAATGAAGATTAAATCCCTAATATCCTGTAGGTCTACGCCAAAATAAAGGCCGAAACACAACATTAATTAATACCTCCTCACTGGTAGAAAAACTTCCTAGGTAAGTATCACACAGCTGTGTTTTGTCTTTTCAAGAGGACATTACTTCACTTTTCCTACTGTTGTCAGTAGGTGGATTCATTGGTGCTAAGTCCAGCAGGGCTATATTTATATTTACTAGTAGGGGAAAGTTTGGTAAAACCGGGTAGGCGGGTCAAACCAAGTACCCAAGTTTCTTCCCACCTGGTGCTGCGATCTCGTGCCTGTGGCTTGAAATCGCATCAGGAGCATCTATAAAAAGTTTGTCTTGAGATACAGAAGAGTGAGGCTGCCGGTCTTCATTTTGTCAGAACTCTTAGAAATTGTGAAAAGTTTTTTTTCATTATTTTCATGTCTTTGTGACTTCATACAAAATTCCTGCAACAGTTTTTCATTGTGGTAAATACATCCTTGTTTTCTGTAGCTTTTGCACATTATTCTCTCGCTTTGTCCAACACTCTATTTTGTATTGTGTGGAAGGGATGCAATATTTATTTTTACTAGTTATATGGCTTAAAACAGTGTCCTTTAGGGGTGTGACAAAACCGGGTAGTACTTGATTTTGCCCCATGCACAGTATTATCATTTGCTATAATAATAGTTATCATTCATGATTGCCATCAACATATAAAATTGACACTGCCAGCTATCAACATCTAAAATTGACACTGCCAAGCCATCAACATATAAATTTGACACTGTCAAACCATCAACATCTAAAATTGACACTGCCAGCTATCAACATCTAAAATTGACACTGCCAAGCCATCAACATTGGAAATTGACACTGCCAAGCCATCAACATTGGAAATTGACACTTCCAAGCCATTAACATCTAAAATTGACACTAGCCATCAACATTGGAAATTGACACTTCCAAGCCATCAACATCTAAATTGACACTAGCCATCAACATTGGAAATTGACACTTCCAAGCCATCAACATCTAAAATTGACACTGCCAAGCCATCAACATATAAATTGACACTGCCAGCTATCAACATCTAAAATTGACACTGCCAAGCCATCAACATTGGAAATTGACACTGCCAAGCCATCAACATTGGAAATTGACACTGCCAAGCCATCAACATTGGAAATTGACACTGCCAAGCCATCAACATTGGAAATTGACACTGCCAAGCCATCAACATTGGAAATTGACACTTCCAAGCCATCAACATCTAAAATTGACACTTCCAAGCCATCAACATATATAATTGACACTTACAAGCCATCAACATCTAAATTGACACTTCCAAGCCATCAACATCTAAAATTGACACTTCCAAGCCATCAACATATATAATTGACACTTACAAGCCATCAACATCTAAAATTGACACTTACAAGCCATCAACATATGAAAATTTACACTTACAAGCCATCAACATCTAAAATTGACACTTCCAAGCCATCAACATTATAATTGACACTTCCAAGCCATCAACATCTAAAATTGACACTTCCAAGCCATCAACATATATAATTGACACTTACAAGCCATCAACATCTAAAATTGACACTTCCAAGCCATCAATATCTAAAATTTACACAACTCAAACAACAACATCCGAGGGTGATGGATCTGGTTCAAGGTTTCCCCACTCTTGCTCATGCCGGTTCCAAAAGAAAACAAAAAACGGAAATTTTGACTTCAACATCTTATAAAAAAGAACTTAAAGAATAATTGTCCAAGACTATAAAACCATTTAAAAAAACATTTTTTTTGTAGATGAGATTAAAGGACAGAAGGAAGAAGAGCAAACCACAGGAAAACTAAAGAGGAGAGCAATAGGAAAACAAACAGCAAAGAAGCAAACAAAATATACAAAAAGAGTGGTCATCCTCCGAAGGTGAAGACTATATGAATATTGCTTGCACGTTTTGCAACAAACTATTTATGCACTCAAGATAAGGAGAATTTTGTATACAGTGCTCGGTGTGCAGAAAATTGGCACATGAAGCCTGCAGTGGGCACAAACCAGAAGAAGATTACGTTTGTGATTATTTTATTTAAGTTTTCAAACAAATCTAAAATAGTTTTCTGTATTGTTCAATTATTGAAAGATTTACCATGTTAATTATCTGTAATGTCTAAAGTGTGAAATTCGAAATAAATTGAAAAATCATTACTGGGAGATATGTGCATTTTTTATGACTACCCGGTTTTACCTCATCCTGTGTGATAGATAGTAACTGTGATAGTAACAAATTTTAGATCCTCCAGAAAATTTAAATTTTTGTCCAAAATAGCATAGTTTTCCCTCAACATATGTAATTTTTTAATAGTCTTTACCCTTCCAAAGTTGCTGTTGCTTTTTTAAAATTTCTTTTGCGTTTTAGAATGGTTTGATAGATCTAAGACCCTTAGGTACCCGGTTTTGCCCTACTTTCCCCTACTGCTAAGTCTGGTGCCTGTGTCTTGACTATCAGCAACTTAAAACTATTAATTCAAATCAAAAATATAATGTGTTAAGGATGAGGAATGTTGCTAAGAATAAGTGCACCAGTATTTGTCTGTAACTATGAAAAAAAATTGCTTGATAAAATCAACTTCGAAGAATTATTGCTTTACTGGGTGTATTTTACTTGTACTTTTCAAACACATTAATTATATTAACTCACAACTTACAAACTATCCTGATGCTAAGAATCATACAACATTTATTTCCCCATCTGAAAATTTACCACCTGATGCTAATATCATACAACATTTAATTCTTCATCTGAAAATTTACCAATAATAAATATTTAACCATGCAGGGAATGAAACCTGAGACCCCTATCTCAGTTGGCACATGCACTAACGACTGTGGTAGGGTGTTGGACTCATGCAAGTTAATTCGGCCAGGATTCGACCCCTGAAATGATTACTAATGATGAAAAAGTGTAATGAGTGTATAAAACCTTACGCTGATTGATTACCACTATGGGTAGCTGATTTCTTTACCAGAAAGTAAATGATGGTATAATAAATTGTTGCACATAAAATACTTTTCAAATATTTAACATATATTCATAAATTGACACAAAATACACTCCATAAAACTATATAAAAAAAGTATATTCTTTTCATATGAATGTAAAATTGTCTTAACGTATGCATATCCAATATTATCAATTTTTTATGTGAATTGGATGCACTGACAACCCTTATGTTTTCAACAATACAGTTATCTAACAGTGCTGTGCTACTCCAGACCGGGCAGTGTGAAAATTGAGCTACACACTCTAAAATTTCAAAAGACAACCACAATTAATAAATGGAAGGTGCTATTGGCCCACAATTTTTTTTATAAATACATTCAAACTATTCATTTATTTATTTCACATATTATACCCATTTAAAATTAAAAGAAATAAAGTTTCTAGCAAGACAATTTTTTTATGTCTTACTTAAATTATTTAAGAGGTATATCATTATGTTTTAATTTGTTTTCAAACCTCGTGTAAGAGACGAGGAGACAGACCAAATATTTATTGGTTCTGGTTCTTGTTTCGGTTCTCCAAACACACATTTTAAGGTTTCAGTTTTTATTCTGGTTAGAGAAATATAAAAATTGCTGTTATCTTTGGTTCTTAATTAGATTAATTTTTATTCCTTAGTATTTTGCTACCATCTTAAAATTCATAGATAGAAATTACAAATTATTTTTAAATTACAAATCTATAAGAATCTTTATGAACCTAAACATATGTATTGGTTCTGGTTCTTAAGCAATTTTTTTTTATTGTTCTGGTTCCTTGAAAATAACTGTTAATTTTGGTTATTGCTTCTAGTTGAACTTCTTGGTAAAAGATATCAATTTCAGACTTTGCAGACATTCATGATTATTATTACAGCCAAATAAAATTATTGGCTTTCCCACACAATTGTAAAGTCTTATGATGTGATATATTTGAAAACTAATAAAACTGAAGCAGTGTGTTAGTTTTTATATTTTGTAAAACATAACTAGTTTAAAATTTGTTTTGGTAGTCTATATTGCTTTTACTAGATGCATCAGTAAATTTCATAAAATATAGCATGATTATTTTATAGAAATAATGGGTTTTTAAATTTTAAGCTACAAAATGGCATCTGTGCTGGGTAGAAAAAGGACATTTCTAACAAGGAAACTAATGGGTTGAATAGAGATATAAATATCCATAAGATCCTGTACTACAATCTAAGAGCGGAACACAGCCTATAGATAGATTACAGCTTAACATTGACCAATGGTCAACTAGGACAGAGCCTCTGTGAGCATGATTACCACCTATTAGAATCATGGGTACATTAAAGTTACTTAGTCTACACATGCCTTTTTAAGTAGATCCAAAAGTGATAAGACCTCACTCTAAATGTGTTGGCAAGCATTAATAGATCCACTACCCTAGAAAAATTAACATCAATATTGGGGTTGGCAACCATCCCTTTTTTTTTAATTAAAAAAAGATTGATTTTATTGTGTATTTTTTGAGTAGGTTACTATGTTTTATTTTAGCATTATGGAGCAGGTATTTTTTTATTCTCTACCCCAATGTCTTTGAATGGAATTCTCAGAAAAAATTTGGAGGTGGTTGTGGGAGGCTTTCCCACTAAAATGAAATGTAATAAACTTTGTTTTATCAATTAAAAGTTAAGACTTAGAAATATTGCTCAAAAAATATATAAAAAGAGTTGATTAATAAAATATTTAAGATAGTTGATGTAATTAATTGAAATTTTAAATCAAAATGTATAATGAGGTTTAATTATGGGCCGGAGCTTCAAGGTTTGCAATAAAGAGCACATTTCTGATTTCAAATACAATAGAACCAAATAAAAATTTGCAGACCATCTAAAAAACACCAATCATCAAACCAAACCAACCCCTTCACTTATATCATAAAGGTAGCTGAACATTTTTTGATTCAAGCAGCTTTATTAAACCATAAATCATTTCTCATTGAACAATTACAAAGTTCAAATCAAATTCTCATCAACACATTAAAGCATTCACCTAAAAACATTAAAATCCTGTAACGTTATTTTTCCCACTCTACCTTCCATCATAGAAAATGACCCGTTCGAGCCGGAGTCAAGAAGATTAGTTCCTTTTTATTCCTCTTTTCATCCAGTACCATATTTTCTATCTATCCTTGATTCCATAGATCAATCAACACTCCAACTGATTTCAATAGCAGTTTCTCAACCTAACACTATTCCATCACGGACTTCTAAACTTTACCTTGTTTAGCTCGTTTATCACTAGTCTTTTGTTTTTCCACACACATTTTTCTCTTGGACAATACCTTAAGTCAGTTAACATCTCGCCGTTGTATCAACACATTGTGTTTTTCAAATGACTTTTGTAAGTATGTTTGTTTACTAATCCTTATTAAATTTATGATTGCATAACAATATTTATCATTCACTAATTATAACTCTATATCCTGTTTTGTCTTAATTCTTCTTTAATTTCGTTTTACAGTTTCCATGATTATGACATCATAAGTGTCGAAACATGGAAACATGTCGGAATAAAGTATTCCAGCATCTTTCCAATGCTGAAAATTCATAAGGAGTAATGGGACAAGGAAACAGATAAGGCTTAGAATATTATACTACATTCTCTACTTCATTTAAACTTGTTTCACATTTGGTTAAGACTTAGAAACCCCACTTAAGATTCCAATAGAAAGGTGATAGGCTGAATAAATAGAAGAATTATTAGAAAAATAATATTAAGAAATTAATCTTAAGTTAACAATGATTATATTTAAATAGTGAAAAACACGTTAACCAATGATACAACAAGCATGAGATAAGTGAGATAAAAAATTAACAACTTGATAGATTAAAATAAATCCATGTGTATAACAATAGATATTAAGCTAATTGGTGACCATCAGTCAAAATAAACACATAAACAACATATTAAAATAATTAATATCAGCACAAAAACTTATAAAAGTACACAGTTAAAGTCTCTATAATGGAGATCGTTGTTAAATGCAATCAAAACTTTGAGAGAATAGTGTCTTTTTAAGTTAGAACATATTGTGATAAAAGTTTTAGAGCGAAAGGCAACATAAATGAGAACCCAAGTCTTAATGTTGTTCTGTCCCATACGCCTTGTGTTAGGTAATCAGCGTTTAAAAAACCCAATTAAATTCTGGCCGACATGTTTCGGTATAAAATACCATATTCATGGCCCTGCAAAATGAAATTAAATAATTAAAGACTAATAGAAAAACAGATGAGTGAAAACTAGATAAAACGTGAAAAAAGACATAAAGGTAAACAAACAAACTTACCAAAGTCGTCGTGCGGGACACAAGTTACTGTTACGACATAGATGTTGTGACTAAATTAGTGAAAGGTTACAGACAAGAGTGAGGGATTCTAAACAAAAACTGTCGAAATGTTGTTATGGCAACGAGAGCGCACGTGACAGCGGTGTAACCTGGTGGTGGGGGAAGGCTTATAACGATGAAAGTGAAAAAAAAAATATAAAAAAACAAGGATTTGTTAACCTATAAATTAAATTTCATACTTGTCAACTTTATTCAAACTTCAAACATTGTTTCATTATAAATTATATATTCTCAAGTCATTGTATGAAAATTCTCAATTATTTTGTTATAACATATTTGCAGATGTTAGCCTCGTGACTTAAATTTCATAATTTGATTTTTCAACTTTAACTGAAACATTGTTTTGTCCAACATACCTTGTTATCTATAAGTTTTACACCCAACTTTTAATGTGTTTTCATGTATTTTAGACATATCTTCACATCACCTTATATATAAATAAATTGATGATGAATTGTTCATTATATGTTTAATATTCATAATTTGACAATATGTTTTTACCATAATTAAACCTCATTATACATTTTGATTTACAATTTCAATTGAGATCATCAACTATCTTAACTAATTTACTGATCAACTCTTTTTATATATATTTTGAACAATATTTTTAAGTCTTAACTTTTAATTTATATCCACTCCTTACTTTTAACTTGTTTAAAATGTTTGTTTTATAAGTCACTTCCCATGTAACCCCAAATGAGCAGTAAGACATGGCGCTAAAAATATTTTTATAATGTTGTCTTACAGAATGTTGATTGGGTAAACTTGTTAAAAGGTTAAATTGAAACTCAATGCCTACAACTACTGTCTTGTTTACTTTCATCTGTGCACTCTATCTCTTGGTGTTCTATCTAACATTTCTCTCTAATTTCAGGCCTAAAACTTGATCCAAAGAATACACAGCTGAATGTCAACTTGTCTCATGTTTATCATGAAATAAGTAATTACATATTAGCCGAAACATATGCCTTGAATGCTGTCAGAATAGAACCAACATTCCTCAAGGTATAAACTGCATTTTGATTAAATCAACGATTAAATCTTAGAACCATCTGTTCTGTCTTTTATAATTATTCTTTTCACTGTAAGCCAGCATTATATTAAATTCAGAGTTACTAAAGATATTCTTATGATGATATTGATTGAATATTACGCTACATGTTTGACTATCTACAGTGAGCAATGTCAGACTTGTCTGTATTAAGTACATGTTACAGGGATACATCCACGCAATCAAGGCAGCGTATAAAGCTCGTCATTTGTCTAATGTCCAAGATTATATGGCACAGGGTTTAAAGTATTGCTCTGATTCAAATGAATTAAAGGATCTCAAGCAAGAACTCTCATTAGGTGAGTTGATTGATAGGATTATAGGATCAAGTTGTTTTAGTGAGATCCATGTGGAGCAAACTGAACTGTCAAACAATTCGAAAAATTAGAATTATGTGTTTGTGTGTGTTTATGTATATGTGTGTGTACACATACCCACACACAATTAAATTGTGATTCACTCCAATGAGAGCTTCCAATTATGTTCTTATATTTGTAATTTTTCAAAATGTTTGGGTGTGTGTGTGTGGTGTGTGTGTGTGGTCGCGCATGCATGAAGGAAAACAACTTTTTGCTTTTAAAAAATGACATTTCTGGAAGATATATCCTATGTACGCACATTTAATGACCACTTCTTGTATATGTCCTGTATGTTATTTGTTGCTTTTATATGCTCCTATCTAAATGTCCTATTATTCTTTACCAATTTTTTCCTCTTTCATAATTCTTGATTTAATCTTTTAGGAAGTTGTGTTATGCATTTCACACTTCCTCCTGTTGAGTTCTGTATAAAATTAAACTTAGGTCAAGTGTTTGGGTGGTAACGACCGATTTTCTTCAAGAGGTAGCTGTTATCTCTTTGTCCTTGGTGGCAGCAATGTTAAGTGTGAACTGTGTTCTTCATTTAATTATAAAAGCCTTATTGTGTTTTTACCCTTTTATGTGTTATAATCTCTCTTTCCTGTACATTCTTCCATATATATCCAAACATGGCTCAAAAAGTTGTTTTCCCTTTTTCTTTAAAGAGCTGTACAAGTATTGTACAATGTAAAGCTTTTTGTATTAAAAATTTTTCTATTTTATACCAGGCCTACTTATATATATAATATCTCTATGTATTAGTGAAGAACTGAATGAGCATTTGACTATGTATAGGTCCTTTAGTATTTAAAAATAAGGTAACATACTCAATAAAATGTACGTTTTTGGTGGTAATACAAGACCAATGCAACATTCTTACTCACAGTCAGGGCAGCAGATTATGGAAAAGAATGGGAGAGGGGGCGAAATTGTAGCCGAGATGAATTATGCCCACCAATGAAATATATTAATTAAGATCCAAAATTTACATTCTCTAGTAGTAACCAGTAAATCACATCACTGTTGGAATGACAAGAGAGAGTGTGCTTAGCCCCCTATGTTATATAATACTCCAAAACCAGTTAAATAGAACTATGCTTCAAAGCTTTGTCAGAAAATTATAGTAACCTGATAAGTGTGGAATGGTGTACTCATATGTTCCTCTTTAGAAATGTTTAGTAAAAGTTACATGCGTAACATTTGGGTATTATTCTTATTATAATGGGGGAATTTTTTGAAGTAAATGATTGTTCTGTGATAATAATATTTTATTCAGTATTTAAGGTTCTACATCTTGTACACAACTACAATACTTCTCTTCAGTACCAAGATTCAAAGCGCAACTGTTATTTTATATATAGATTTAAATATCATATCTTAAGACAATCAAAAATATATCTTTCTATGTTATGATTCTGAGGGCAAAGATGCCAAGCCACGCCAAGAAACCAGAGTGCCTTGTCCATGTAGTCCCTGTTCTCATATTTGTAGACCCCAAAAACCAATGCTATTTCACTTCATCGACCCGCCAGTAAATACTGTGTCATGGAAAAATAACAAAAGGAATACTTTTACTTGCTTCTTGAGCAGGGGTTCAACACTGAAGTAAAAGCTAACTCTGAACAAATGCAAATATATGAATTCTGGACTTACTTTAAAATGCATAAAATATGAGGATACAAAATCTTAATATAACTTACATTAAAAAGATTAATTTTAAGTAGGCCTTGTAATGTAACTGACTTGCCCCTAAAGAATATGTGAAATCATTGACAATAATATCGTCCTAATTTTATAAACATATTTAATTTTATTTGAACTTTATAATATATTATGTGGCGCTTAAAGAACTTCTTCTTCTAAGAAGGCACGAGCCATTGTCAGTGACGTCAGAGTGCGTGACGTTAAATGAGTCAATATGACAATTTAAGGTTTATAAATAATAACTTCCTGTTTTGGAAAGATCGAATAGAAATTTAAAAAAAGTAATTTGAGGCAGCTTCTGGCTCTCGGACTTTCTACTGCCACTGAGATTTTTTTTCTTGTATTTTAATTTTTTTTAACACGACCTTATAGAATGTTCTGTCGAAACGAGTTATATACTAGGCGTGGTGAAATCACTGGCTCACAGGCTCACTATCCTGACTCCAGCATCCTCACGGTGACTGTGTCTGTCACTCCAGCCTTCGATATGTACGTTCGTGTTATCATTATCAGTTGTGTCTCAAAATAGTTAACGACATGATCAGTTTTACGATCAAAACAATAGTGACATTAAAATAAAATCACATCTAATCTAATAATTGTGTATTAATTCAATGGTACAAACATCGCCCAAACACGGCAATTATCATAATATAATATCAATAATGCTATAAATGGCGCACAACGTAGAAGCAATTACAAGAATGTTATAAATGGGGCCCACAAGGGGTGATTGATTCAATAGTTCAACAATTGGTGCTCAATCACATGGCTATAATTACCAATTATATCATCAAGGTACCGTACCGCTTTAATTAGTGCTCGATCACGGGGCAATTATCAGTTAATTAAACAAGAACGTAATAAATAGCGCCCAATGCGAGGCGAATGATTCCATAACGTTATAGCTTACTAAAAGGATGGGGAAATCTAATGATTTCACAGCTTTCAATAATACTCCAAAATTTTCTGTGGGGCTACACCATTTTAAAATGATTTATTATGATGTAACTTTTTATGAATGCTAAACAAACATTTGTTGGATAACCTGAGAATCAACATGTCTATATGTTGCTCTATGTATTTTAATGGACTGTTATGAGTCATGGATTTGGAGACATGTGCTCTTTTCGGCTATTTTGTTTTGTAACTTCTGACATGATAGGTCAATCTCTCTCCACCAATTAAAGGGGTTTATTCATAGTATTAAACAACTATTTTAGTTTACCTTTTGGTCTAGTGGTCAACAATCAAAATCGTAAGCAGATTTTGAGAAAAATGATTTTTATATTTTTGCCCTTCAGTAAACTACTTTTAGTTTTATGAATGTAAACCTAATTCCAAAAATCCTGGAGGAAGGGACCTTCTTAAAACTCTAGGTACCAAATTTTAGCCAATTGGTAAAATTGTTTCTTCTCTAGGCAGAGATACAGACAGGCCTTGAGAAGCACTTTTTTTTTGTTTCATTGGGTTACGAAATGTTGACATTTGTCAAAATATAGAGTTTAATTTTTTTAAACTATTATAATAGTTTTCTTAGTGGTTGAGAGAATGTACAAAGGTATGAAAAAGAGTAAAATGAAGTGGTAAATTCATCAAGCATCCTTCCATCAGATTTTGGTGGATTGCTGGTGATTGGATTGGTGGATATTTCAACTTGTATTGCAATTAATACTGTTACTTAAACCCTAATGTATTTCACACAATGCTGCTTGGAATCAAATGAGGCTCCCAATTTGAGAATCTATGCTCCAGAAACTATCTAGATCCATAAATTGTGACTAACAAAGGAGAGATTTTCTTCTATTAATACTTTATTGCTACATAATTGGTTTATTGCTAAGACATTTACACTTATATTTTGCTCTAAATAAATTATCTGAAAGGAGATTTTATTTTACTTTTTTCTGCTAAACCATATTGAAATGGTGAAATTACACTCCTGGCTTTTGGAATTATTTGATCTATAACTCTATAAAATCACAACTAATATGTCAATAATGTATGCCGCAAGAAACTATAAACATAAAAACGACTATAAGAACACAATTTAAAATTTACAAATTCTTAACAATAAAGAAAACACAAGGATTGTCTACGTCAGTTAAAGTAGTCCCCGCTCCCTGTGTGTACCTACTCCAAAAGGGGGTAAATATGCCTGCCAAATACATGATGATACATGTGCCTAGAATGCTTACTTGATATATATTTAAATATGGTCTAATATAGTTAAAGCTTGTCACAAATACCATCATTTTACAAATATTGCATCTAATTATTTCATGTAATTTTACTTAAACCATAATAAATTGTTAATACATAATCATTGTGAGCTTGAATATTCTTTCACTAGTTTGCCCACTGCTAAGCTTGCTATACATAAACAGCATTCCTTGGGTTGTAAAATCTTAAGCTCATTGGCTAATGTTTGATAACGAACGAAAAGAAGGGGTGTTGAAACCCCATATACATTGGCCAAGGTCATTAGAACTTTTCTAGCTTTGCTTGCTGTTTTCAAACAGCAGGTCCTGGTGTTCATAATAGGGTAGACCATATAGAGCATTTTGGAAGAAGAATTACTTAAAAGTTAAAACATGATATTCTTAGAACATGAACAAATATTAGTTTTTAAATTAATATCTCTAAATACATTATAAAAATATAATTAACATTAATATTTAGTTAATTTGCACAGGAAACATCGGATTAAAAAACTAGTCCGTATAGTTATGGTACCTTTGTGGTGTAAGACTAGTATATCCGGAGAATATGCCACTGACATAGTCTAGTGCAGGGCCCATATTATCAAAACTTTTAGCTAAGCAATAGTCAATCAGATATAAACAATATTTAACTCATGCCTAGCTTAGCTTGCAATGATTTATATTTAACATTAATTGAGCTCAACAGTTTAACTTAAAGTAAGCCGATTCATGATTTTTCTGGTCTCAAGATAAGTAAATGGTAATTTGGTTAGTGGACAACTTGAGTGAGATACAAGACTATAGTCTACACCATGCCTGCCTAACATTTTTAGTTGTGCTAGCAACTTAAGAAACATTTTGTCTATGTAGGCAATATATATATACACCAGTAAACCCTTGCATCACTTTCACACATTCAACCTTTCCCTCCCCCCTCACCCCCCCAAAAATGATTTAGTCTTTTTTGGGTTGTTGAAATTAAATACTCAGTGAATTGTATACACAAAATAGCAAAGAGTTTATTTTCAGTAACTGATAAAAAAATATTATTAGATTTTTCTTTTAACTTACATTTTAAACAACCAATGTGTTTTAAAGTAAACCGAGTATGCTATGTCATAAGTCGGTAAAAAATCCTATCCACTGATACCTTATTCATCACTGTAGGCTTTGTATTAGTTGAGCTAAAGGAATATTGACAACAGAAATAATATGTAGTGTTTGTGTGTGTGTGTATGTATTTATTAATATATATATATTAGATAATATTAAATGATATTATATATATCAATACATAACAAATGAAACATAGGTAAAGTGTATACTTTGCATTTCATTCTGGCTATATACTACCCCCACCAAATATGGTTTTCATTTAAACATATGTGCAGAAAAATGGTAAAATAAGTTCCAGGACCTAATATCATACTCATATGTTTAGCTCCCACTAAATTTATTTGTATATTCTTTCTCATATTTCATAATTTTCTTGCCATTTAACACAAATACATTTTTTGCTGTGTTCAATTTTTAAAATATTCCATAGCTAAAAGCATTGATTAAAGTACAGAAAAATGTCATATTTCTACTAAATAGTTTTATTTGTTCAAAACTACAGTATTTCTAAAGAAATTTATTTCCTAAGCAGAAACTACAAAACTAGAACTATGTACTTTTTTTAATGTGTTATTAATTTTATGTCCTTAACAGAAATGGATTTTCCGGAGGTTGAAGATGATATTGAGGTTAGTTGAGTAAGAAAATATCTTTGATAGTTTTAATAAAGAAAATTAAGAAGTAATTTTAAATAAACAATGTTCATAAATCTTTTAATTTGTGTGTTAAAATTGCATCAGTCCAATAATATTAACCCATTCCATTTATTGACATAATTTTCATTATTAGTATAAAAGGTGTTTCTATCTTCAACCAAGCTGAACACCCTAATTTTTAAATAGTTGATACATTTTTAGGCTGTTCATTAAAACCCTTTAGACCAAAACCTGGTAGTCCAAAAATTCGGATAATCCAAACAAGATTTTTGGAAAACATGGAGGAAAAACAACAAACTAAGTCAAATGAAGTAGGCCTATATTTTATTGATAACAAACTCAAAAGTTAAAAGTGAGTTCTAAGAAACTAGTGATAATAAACTTTATATTTTGTACTCAACACTTTGTATTTTCCTGTAACTAAAAATAACTACATCACTTTTAGTGATGTAAATGTAAAATTACAATACATATTGCATGTTAAACATCAGTCAAATGAATGCGAATTTTACAAAACCTATTTCAACTGTAATTTAAAATTTGTGATCATAATTTTGTATCCACTAAGACTTTCTAGTATTCTCCCACCTAATCTAAATTTTCACTAATCCGAACCATTTTCTGTCCAAATTAGTTCGATTATGGTGGTTCTGCTGTATAATAAATTGTAATATCTTAGTTTAGTTGTTTCACAGAATGTAGTTTAGTACTCCTCCACCCGTTGCTAGTTTTTCTTATACTGACATGTAATCTTCACTGGTGTGTTTTGCTAAATCTCTATAGCAATGTCTGACTCATCTTAGAGGAATGATAGATAGTATGTAAAGTAGAATCTAAACTTTCTCAAATCTGTTTTTTCTCTCCCTGCTAATTATGTGTTTCTTTCAATATCCAATACACATCTGGTGGTAAATTAATGCCCTAGAACTTTGTAGTTTAAGGGTTTACTAAAATGATGTAAGGATGGACCATTAATAACATAATTACTATAGAAAAAAACAACAACTGATATTCAAACAACCTTTAGAATTCAAAGAAGCCAGCCCTAATTATATAATTATGATGTATTAAGAGGTATAAATATTAAATTCAGATTTATTTTTTGCAATAATTGTTTATGTTTCAGAGTGATGTTGAAGCAAACAAGAAGTGTGTGAAGCGAATAAACTATATGAATACCACGAGCACGTGAAAAAAGGTCTCAAACACTTCATTTTTCAGATAAATTTTCATTTATGTGTTGCTTGACATTTATTTACTTTAGAATATATATATAGTGTTAGTTTTGAGGAACTTAAAATGGCTAAATTACAAATTATTTGAAGGGTTGAACAACTGTAATTCTACTATTGACCATTGTAAGCCATTGATCTCTAAGTTATATTATACTGGATGGACATAAAACACATCTCTTGCAACAGACCAAAGCGTGACACTCAAGTTTGTTGTTTGATTTATTGTGAGGGGACAGATTTAACAGTTTCTTTAAATGTTCTGTGCAGAAACATGTCTCTGATCAATAAAATTGTTATTTTTAGAAAATAGTGTAGTAGGATGTCACACTTGGCTGAATAAACATTTACGTTGAAGGATATAGAATTAAGTTTTACAGGTAATATTTTATAAATACGATTAAAATCTTAAATATATCACAATATGTAGCTATCATCCATGTCACTTACATTATATACCAAGACTACAATATAAATATTTAAAATTGGCTATTAACTTGTATATTGGTTTCAGAAACCATTGCAAGTTTGATAACTATAGTGAAATAAGGAGCTTAAAACTTGATGATATTTTTTTTAATGACAAACTTTAAGTTATACATTTTAAGTTCAAATGATCATTTAGGTTATAGACTTGGAGGAAGTATTACTTTATTAGCCTACATCAACTTATTTAAAGAAACAAGTCAATAGCGCCAAACTTAGTTATACTCTTTAAATCTTTTATTAACATATTTATTTATTTTGACTGGTTATACATTGATGTATCTCATATATTCACACAAATCAGAGAATGATGTCAGCCTGCACATTGCCTTGTATGTGTGTAAGAGAGAAAGACATACCTTAAAGTTTCCTTCTCTCTTACACAATGGTATGCTGACGACAGCTCAAAAATTTCATCCACAGATGTCCATCCAGTTATATTATAGAGATCACTATTGTAAATAAATCTACGTCAATGCAATAATAATTGCCCATATCGTAATTTTAACTTGTCAAGAGCAGGTCTTAAAGTAACAATTACATAACTTCTAATATTAATCCTTTCATGCCTGACTATTTTTTCAGCAACAAAAATGGATTTTCACAAGAACACAGATACAGATGATAATGTGAGTAGAGGTTGGGTTTAATCCCTTATTATTACTCATTTAATTAGATTGAATCAAACATTTTTTAATAAAAAGTTTTCACATCAATCCTACTTTATTATTAGTTGAATTTTTACTAGACATATAAAAAATTCATTTACATAAAAAAAAGGTATAATAACTGACTATACACAATTATTTGGTAGTTAATATTACAAAATTTGATCGAATTAATGTTAGTTGCTATAAGAAGTTAAATAATTTTTTTAAACACAACTCATATGTTTTGAATTTCAAATTAAATTTTGTTGAATCTGGGATCCTTTTGTGTTTGAAATTTTGATTATGATGCAAAACTTTCATCTATTAAGTTTCCTAATTTTGAATCTTAACACAAATCTTAACCAAGTATGCATTTAAAATTCCTTTGCTTTGCATATGCCTAAATTATACATTGTTCATTTTAATTATTAGTTTTCTGCCTAACAACAGGCAGAAAACAGGTTATCATATGATGGCTCTATATGCGATTCTGTCCTCGGCAATCCTCTTCCTCCATCTATAACTGCCTTCAACCTTGAAGTTACCAATATCTAGTACCTTCTACATCCTCTTTCCATCCATCAATAAACTCTCCCTTCCCAGCCAATGTCCAATTTAGTTTTTCTTCCGGTTTTTGACGATATCTAATATAATTTTCTTTTCCCCAACTCTTCAGCACTCCTTCCTTCCTTACTCTTTCTTCTCAGCTTATCATTTACAACCTCCTCCACACCCATATCTCAAACACTTCCAATCTTCGCTCCTCCTTCCTTGTTGTCCACGTCTCCACCCCATATAATGCTACACTCCAAGCAAAGCACTTTGTAGGTCTCTTCCTAAATCCTCTAAGCAATAGCAGTTCAAGATTTGACATCCTGTCCCCTTTGCATGTCTTCGCTTATCCAGCTTTCCAGATAGTTTAAAACTGAGACTTGCTCTATTTTCTCCCCTTAGATCTTAATTTTCATCCTCGTTCTCTTCATGCCAATGACCATAGTTTTTATTGTCTTCTTATTATTTCGCATCCCCTTTCCTTGCAAAGCTTCATTCAGGTCTTTCAACATTTCCATCAGTTCCCATTCATTCTCAACTAATATCACCATGTCGTCTGCAAATCAAATATACTCTATCCTTCTCCCACTTTCCTATAATTTTCTCTACTTAGATGTTGAACAAGGTGGGGGAGGGACACCAATCTTGTCTAACTCCCCTGCCAATCCTACTTTCCCCTGAACTCTCATTCCCAATCTGTACTCTGACCTCGAGGTACAGTTTCACAATCATCCTCCTCTTCTTCCAGTCTAACCCTCTAAGCTCTAGAATTCCTAACAGTTGTTCCCATTGTACACTATCGAAGGATCTTTCCAAATCAATTAACACAGCATAGACCTTTTACCTTTTTCAATATATTTTTCTCCTAAAGTTCTCAGCAGCCTCATGATATTTCTTGTTCCCTTTTCCCTTTTCTTGTTGAAACCCATGCTGCTCCTGTCCAATTGAGCTATCCAACCTTCCATACAGTCTACTATTAAGCAATCTAATAATCAGCTTGGCTGCATGTGATAGTAAACTGATAGTTCAATAGTCCTCACATTTCTTGGTGTTTCTTCTCTTCTCAATTAGTATCACGACTGTTGATAAAAAAGCATCCTGCTGTTCATCATTTCTTTCTTTTTCTACCTCTGCTTCCAAAATGTAGTAACCCCTTTTTGTCCTCTGATATCCTTTGATGTCCTTTGATCTGCTTCATACAGCCATTATACATATTCTTTCACCTTTTCATAACATCATGAAGTTTGCTTAATACCACGTTATCCATCCTCTCTATCTCCAGTTTTGTTATTCTCATCTTCCCTTGGAACACTAGCACCATGGCCGCTTTGTACATCATCCCAAACTTTAATTTTTTTCTAACTTTTCTATCTCTTCACATTTCTCCTTCATCCACACTTCTTTAGCCTGTTCACTCTCTCTTCTTAATTCATTATTCAATTTTCTGTATACATCCTTTACCTTACTCTGTTCCGATATTCTTTCATTTCATTCGTTATTCCATCTTAATCAACATGGGGTTTGTAACCCATCCTTTTGTTCTTTTAGGACCTTCTGAGTTCAGAAGTTTTGTTTGTGGCTTTGAGGTTGTTCCTCATATTTATCCACTTTTCATTCACCCTACTCGTCTTTTCCCCCTCCAACCAGTTTTGCTATAAATCTATCTTCCATTTTCTTATTTTTCTAAACCACTTTAGTATATCCAGGTTTATCTTTTCTTTGACTTTTACTCTTATCACTTTCTTCAGCTTCAACTGTACTTTCGCTACTACCAAGCTGTGGCCAAAGTTTATATCTTATTCCAGGCTTGCTTTAGAATGTTTTAAACAATCTCTATACCCTTGCTTTATCAGGAAGTAATCGATTTGGTACGTCTCCCCATCCAGTCGGGATGACCATGTATACTGCCTAGAGGTGACCTGGTGGTCTAGGGGTAAGGTGTCAGACTTCTATGCTGGCGGCCAGGGTTCAATCCTCGGTCCCGGCAAAGATTTATCTGATTACCAAACCCTTCCTTCACCTCTGACAAGACATCTTGTGAATGTGGGGAATGCCAGGCCTCCACCGTGGTTCGGATTCCACGTTAAACTGTAGGTCCTTCATTTCATCTCACAATCACCCTACCATTACACATTAACGTAAGTGCGTATAACCCGAATGGGTAGTAAGACGCGGTGCTAATAATAATAAATAATATACTGCCTTCTTTTATAATTTTCGAATAATGTGTTGTCAATCACAAGTAAGTTTTCTTTACTGAAGTTATCTAGTCTTGCTCTCTTCTCGTTCTGTTTGCCTAGTCCATCCTTTCCAATTGTTTCCCCCTCCCTCCCTTCTACTACAGCATTCTGATCTCCCATTACAATAATGCATGCATCCATCTTTTGAAGAATTCCACTACTTCTACTTTTGGCATGTATACCTGAACTAGCACCATATCTTTCTTGATCCCTTTTGTTTTAATAATAATCAGTCTATCGATCATTATACTTCACCTTCATCACCTTTCCCTTCAGCCTCCCTCCCAATATAATTTTCCACTTCCAATGTGTCACATTGCCGTCTTATTTAAGTTAAATATTTCTGCTTAATCTAAAGTTCAAATAGTGTTAAATACTTGTTATAAAAAATAACATATTAGGACCGCTTTTTAAGTATTGTTTTCCCATGCATTTAGTACAACTTTGTCATTAGTGTCTGGAACCTCCTTATTATAATGGACTTCAAATAACTAGTTTATTTCTTAGTAAATTTCTACTTGAATTCCCCATTTAAGACTCAAGCTTGAGTGCTTGAAACCTTTATATTTGTAACAACTATTTTTTATTAGTCTAACTAGGCTATCAAGAGTCGTCCCTTCCCCCCCCCCCCCCCACCGCACCCCTTGAACAACCCATTTATTTAGTTCTATTAATTTGAAATAACATTAGACAGTACCGAATACTCTCCCTTGCAAGGATCAATCAAGAAAATAAACTCTATTCTATTTTTAAATAATAGGGCTGTGCTACTATTGAAATCTTAAATATATTCTAATATAATTTTAAATAATTAACTTTATCAACATTATATCAAAGTGACCCGTTTTGATGACCACATGGTCAAAGGTGTCACTCTTGTGTCGGACTAGACTGAAACTACCGATGACAGCGACATTGAGTTTTGAATCCCTAGTCGAGTGTATTAAGAGGAGTTTTTTCAAAATGTTTTCCACTCTCCCTTCCCAAAATGCAGGTACATTTTATCTAAATTCAACTTCCTTCAGCCTTAACTAATTGGTGTTATTAGTACATATGCGTCCAACCTGAACAGTTAGTAAGAAAACTAAAAAAAATAAAACCGCAAAACTACATCAAAGTGTGAAATTCTGTTGACTTCCAATTATTAATGCAGAAAACCGCACCTTGATGATCTTGATTATCTATTTGATTTAAATGCTATCTCTTGGGTGACTTGTATTATTAACATCTCATTGTAGTACAGAACTCTCAAAATTTAATACATTTTCAGATCATATTACTAAATTAATTATAATCAGCATGTGTGAACTTTTAATAATTCTCTAAACCAACTAAATTCCAATTTTAAGAATTTTTATTTTTTTGTTGTTAAAATATCATTTTCATTAGGATAAGCTTACTATAACACTACAACTGCGCATTTGATATAAACTGAATCTGTTTCTCTTTTATCAATGAAGGCAATCCATGTGGAAGATATTCCTTTTATGACTGATGACTCTGGTCAAGAAGAGGATGAATGTAACATTGATGAAGAAAATAATTATGAAGACGACAACTTGGTTTCCAACATGCCTCACAACTGTTCCATCACTTGCTTTCCTTTAATGAACCAACTGCTAACAAGGTTTACACATTTCATTATATGACCATAATAACTGGCTTTGGTTATTTAACTCTTAGTTTTGGTCCCTTATTTAAAGTCTATTTTAATATTGCAAAGAATTTTTATTTTTTAAACTTTTAATCTAAAACTATTGTACAATTGAATAAAATAGTGCTTATGATGTTTATATTTATATAAAAAATAACTATACATATCAGGGTGCCTACTGATTGAAAAATCCAGTTATTAACTTAAATTTAAGCTTTGGGGGTAAAACTTTGAAACATTCTTGAATATTACTCTTTCCGGAATTTAAATATATTGAAGCTTTTATACAAAGATAAAGATGTATACACATGCCATGCTATAGTAATACTAATATTATCAAATTAGATTTTTTATTAAAACATTTTCAGAAAAATTACAACTACTTGACATTTTTGAATTAACAAGCCTGTCACCATGTCTGGTGGATTAAAAGGGCGTGGTTGACTGTGGTAGAATGCTCAGGAAGTTTTTGTGTTACCATTAAAGATAGCACTTTTATTAATATTAATATTCTTACATTGTACTGAGCACACATTTTGAGTACAAGTAGAATGACTTTCTGATTCAGAGCTAAAAACATGATATTCTATAAATATGTAGGGTAATTCATATTCTGCTAACTCGAATTTTCTGACCCGGTGGCTATTTTTCTAAATACCCCTGTTTGTGCAACATGTATGTGCCAGTACAAAAGTATCATGAATTCAAATACTTTACACACAAAATTGTGAGTGCCTTTGGCTCCACATACGTTTGTGAATATTTTTTTTCATAAATAAAATATAATCAAAGTAAAGCTTAAGCTTCAATAACGGTGCGATGAAAATTTGAAAATCAATCAAGATGTGCAAGCTGTGAAGTATATTAAAAAAAATAATTAAAGTGATTGCAAATAAACACAAATATCCCATTTATGAAGATATATAGTAAAATGAATGAATAAAATATATCTTTAACTCATTTGATTTCCTATTTTAAAAATCTTGTTTTATTCTCTCTGTGGCCCCGAAAAATCGTAGTTTGCCGAAGTGGCCCGCGGAACATTTTGGGTTGACCAGGACTGCCCTAGAGGCAAGCTAAAATTATTTTAGTTGTAGTTTCCTTTGAACTTAATTTGTGATATTAAAGGTCCTTTTTCATTTTAAATGCAAATATTGCTTGTGTAGTCATTGTTGTCGATATCACACACCACTAAAAATCAACACATTATAGCCATCATTTTCCTTTAAGGGAAGTGAAAAGTTTTTTACAATAAACATAAAAAGTGGATAGGGCAGACTTGTATACTTAACAGAGAAACTTGGTCCACAGAATAGCAAATACAGACATATTCTACCTACATACCTACCTACCTAATCATGCTGTTCCCTTACAGAGTAGGCAAGAAACTCGCATATAGCTTTAAAAAAAACTCCTACCTAATCTATCTTCATTAACTTTCTCCACACCTCCCTATCCTTGCTTACTCCCTTCGCTTCAACAATATCTATACACAGTCATACATGCCCTTTTATTCTTAAAACTCTTAATGTTTATTATTTTCACATGTTCATCTAAAACACTTAACCACGTTTTACATAGACTACCCCTTCCTTTTGATCCACACATTCTACCTTCATATATTTGCTTTGTCACTCGATCCAAACTCATCCTCTGAACATGCCCAAACCAACGTAAGACACTTCTTTCACATTGACATTCCCTTTCCAACTCTACTCCTTCAGCATCCATTCATTGCTGACTCTTGTACATACGAGTTTTTCCACATACCGTTCTTAAATATCTAATTCCAAACACATTCACCTTGCTCTTGTGTTTTTCCTGACAAACCCATGCTTCATATCTATAAAACTATGTTGGCCTTAACAAACTTTCCTGATATCTTTGCCTCTTTCGAATACTTCACTCTTTACGCTAGTCCATATGCATTCAACTACTCTCTGAGATGCATTCACCCGTCTTTCACGTTAGCAAATAAAACAAATTGTTGGCGCACACCAGTTCTCTTCATCAAAATAAGAGATATGATTAGTAGAACATAGTTTTAATATTTTTGTCATATACTAGGGATGGATCCTAAAATCCCTCAAATTCTTAAGGGTATTCAAGATTTGGGGATTTGAGAAAATTTCAGATTCAAGCATCAAATCTTTAAAAGAAATTATTTTTTCAAATTTTCAGGTGAAATTTGTTTTAAATCTCTAATAATGCTTACTGATAGCTCAGAACCGATAATTATAGGATGAACTCGACAACCATACCCCAGACCAGTAATTTAACACATAACTGAATGTATGAATGTTATAACGAATGTATTGTAAGAAATAATGTTAACATTTAACTAACATTTATGTTTTTTAATATTGTTATATTTATATTTTATCTTATATTCATAATTTTTTTCACAATTCAGATTTGTAAAATAGGGGATTCGACCCAAAACTAAAAAAATACAATTTTTTTTTGCAACACAAAACAATAAAGAATAGTAATAACTTTATTTTGGTTTCAAGAAGTTTCTATATTGTCAATTCGGCTTCATTTAAGATCAAGAAAGTATATTCTGCACACCCCTGAAGAATACTTTAAATATATATAAAAGGGACTCAAAACGCCATATATAAACTTTAATGGGGGAGAGGGAACACTAAAACAAACCTTTTTCGTTAATGAATGTTATGTCTGTGGATGTTACCCTTAGGTGCTCAAAAGGTGCTGTTGGTACAGAAATGAAAGACTGACAGAGTAAACAACATTCTATATTTACAGCATTTTCTCAAAGGAATGACTGCCAACAGTAATGCATGCCTTACAGGGTTGATGCCAGGGGTGCAGAATATGTTAGAGATCCAATATTTCCCCAGAACATAATATTTAAAAAAACCTAAAAAACAAAGCGCTCAAAATTAAACATTGAATTTTTTATAGAGGCTGAAGGAAATAAGGATTATTCCCCACTACATAGTTTGGAAAATCCAAATTCAAACATGTATTTAATCATTGTTATTTTTATAGTCTCTACCTTATAAAAAAATTAGTTTTCTCCCATCTCCTTGTGTGCATTACATATTGTTATTAAAATATGTTTCACTAAACCATCTAATTTGCTATAAACCTTTATTTATTGAACAATGTACAAAACCTAATGAGTCCACTAAAAACAACAAGTTCATGGCTACAAATTTATTACAATGTGCATGTCACGAGTTTAAAGAAACTGCGCGCACATCGCGGTGTAATTAAGCTGCGATATAAGGGTGACTGAATTCAGACTAAAACAAAACATTGTTCACCTTTCCCTCCCCTCCCCTGCCTGCTCGCATAACTACCAAACACCCGCGGTAGGGTAGGTGACAGATGACTCATTCAATCACGCCATCAATGCCCCTTATCTCAACCTCTGACTTCTCATTTAGAACTCTGACACATTATCTTATCCCATAGACACTGCAACTCTTTGTGCTTACACCGACACTGCCCCACTATGCCACATAGTGATAGTGTCTGTGTTGAGTTTCATCGGCCTTTGGTTTTCATACAAATGAAACTTCTATATCAGAACCAGAATAAACTAAAATCACCAACAAAATTGTTGGACTTTTCCCTGCCCCAAATTTCTACAAGACTGCTTTAATTTCCCTCGAACCTCGTTCGCGCGTTCGGACATATTCTGCACTTCTGGTTGACGCATTGATTGCCTTACATTGCAAAGAGTCCTCAGGCCCATATGCTAGATGGATTTAAGCCTTCTAAGTATCCGTGAAATGCTCCACGTCACATGTACAAAGTCTGCATTACACGCACTTAGTCCGTGTTATGAACGGCAAAAAATAACCATTTGATACACCACCCAACAGCATCCCCTAGTCCTATTACTAAAGGGTTATGTATGCAAACATGGGAACATACATTCATTAACAAAAAAAAAAAAAAAAAGTTCGAGTGTTTCCTATTTAAGTTTGTACAGAGAGTTTTGAATCCACCTGTATATTATTTATAGATCTAATTTTAAAATACTTAACAATTTCAGGTGGCCCAAATAAGCATCCCAATGTCTTGCAACCATGGTGGTCTCCCTGAACCTAAACAAAAGGGCAAGAAAAAGAAAAAGAAGAAGAGAGGTCCAATAGAGTCTGAACACATTACTAATGACACATTCCTGAATATAGCGCAGGAGATTAGAAAAGAGAAGCTAACACTTTTCCCTGATACTACCCCAACAATAGACCACCTTTGGTCGGCAAAGAAGAAGGTAATGTTCGTAGCTGAGGGTTAAGTCTCAAATATATAAAATATAATATAATAATTTAAATAAGATAATGAAGCACAAATAAAATTAAAAACCAAAGATTAGACTATAATCCACCAATATTTAAAATCCATAAGGATATTATAGATTTTTAAAAATATGTCTATACTTTTAAAATTATCAATCGGAATTAGTTTAAGAGCTCATTCAATTCAAAATTTGTATGAAATACACCTTTATATTTATTTTATTTATTTAATCAAATATCTTTTCAAATCCTTGAAACTTTAAGCACTCGAGGAATCCAAGGTCCTATCCTCAGTTGATGATTTGTTAACTTTCTCTATTTCAGGACATCCAGACTTTGATGCGAGAAGGCTCTGAAGTAATGGCGGCTGGGCTTCCCAATAAGGCCATTGAAAAGTACAGGGCTGCTGTTGATATATTAAATGAATTTCCTTATGTGGTAAGCTTTCAATGAAACTTGTGATTATTGAATTGGTGTAAGCCAATAATATGCTTCTAGAATAGTTTTATGGCAGTAGTTTATAACATCGTTTTACATTAGGTATGAGAATTAGATTTTTAAATCATTATAAGAAACAAATTTGTGATAGTTAATTTATAGCATACCAGAAGAGAATAGATTTTTTATTATTGATTTGAAACACAAGATTTGTTAAATAGCTTCACAGGAAGAGTAAAATGATGGCTTTAAGGTGCGGTATAAGGGAGCATGAGTAATTTTACAGTTTTTATAGCATTACATTTTGTTGGCCAAAATAAATCAAATATTTCTCCAGTAGTAACATATAGTGTAGTATTTTACACATGCTAATATCAACAGATCTTAAATATTTGTCAAGGGTGTCCTGAAATTTTATCAAAACTTTTTCTCTTTATTTAAAAAGTTTTTACAAATCTTTAAGGCACCCTTGACAAATATTTAAGTTCTGATGATATTAGAATATACAGAAAAAAACACTCTATATTGCTAATTGAAAAATATTTGGTTCACTTAGGCCTAAAAATTTCAATTCTATAAAAACTGTAAAAATACTTGTGCTCCCTTCAGCCACTCCTTAAATATGAATAGACATAAGTTTACACTGCTGCTATTGAACAAAAGGTGGTGATGATTCTTAAAAAAATCAATTACCATTGATTAATATAGGTTATGGTCTCTTAGAGTTCTTCAGGAGATTTTGTCCACTGTTAAACTTGACTTTCTAAAATAAACAAATAACAAAAGTGAGAAAATGATTGTTAAAAATAACACAACATATAAATTATAAATAATCCTACTAGAGTTCCCACAATCCCCACAATGCCAAAATTTTCCCATGAAGCAGTGGGTCTGGAATACACTTAACTCGGCCTCATAAGAACAAATGAGGAGCCACTTGAATAATTAAGCAGCAGCTCTGATCTAGTAAACTGAGATTAACGTCTGGAGGGTTTGTTGTGCTGACCACATGACCCCCTCCATATGCAAATGATGGCACTATCATTGCTAACAAAGTCGGCCTCTTGGTCATTCTAGTTTATTTGTGAGCTCACATCATGGATTCTGAAGATATTCCATTATTTAAATTTTCCTCATTTCTAATACATGTGTTAGCTTTGATTTTTCACTATTCTGATTATATTTCCTCAACACTTTTTACAGTTTCAATATTTTCCCATGAGACTTACCTTTCACTTAAAATAGGCTATTTATTTATTTAATATACTGTAATACATTTGAAAAAAAAAGTCAAAATAAAACAACAATATTTATTTAATCTGTGCTAGATCACCAGCAGACAAAAGTTTTTGTTGAATACTTTTACAATTTGTCGGCAGGTAAATCAAATGTCCTAACTTAGTAACTAATAAGGGAAACAAAGAAAGATCACTAATTTTTACTGTTTTGTTTAAATGCCAACCTTTGCACAGAATAAATTTTATAAAAAAATTCAGAGAAAACATAAACCTTATGAAGGAAAAAAAAAAGTGTGAATCTTTTCAACCAAATTGGTTAAGCACTTTGATAGTTATAGGGCCAGTTTCATAGTCAAATTTAGTATGCCTCAAGTGCGGCGCTACACTAAGTACATGACGACACCTACCTAAACCAGAATGGAATGGGCCAGTTTCATATGCGAGAATGGCCCATTCCATTCGAGTTGAGGTAGGTGTCGTCATGTACTTAGTGTAGCGCCGTACTTGAGGCATACTAAATTTGACTATGAAACTGGCCCTATGTCTTCCGTTTTCACATCATTGTTGTACATTATTAGTCATTGAGGTCAATAACCATCTGGCCAAGAGTCAAAAACCATTCTGCACATATTAGAAACTTTATATATTTATCAAACCATTTGATGTTTTATTCATAGTATGTTAGTTTAAAACACTGGGGCCTTATGAGGCTTCGAAATATTTGAATATTTGTTCTATTTGAATTCGATCCCTGATTTGACAATTATGAAGCTTCGCCAAAAATATTCTCAAAATTAAAACAAACATTTAAAAAAATGCTGTTGTTATTTCCATCACAAATTGATGCTGGCATAAAATAACTAAATTAATTAAATCATATTTGGTTATAGTAACTTAATTTATAATTTTAAGACAAAAATATTCTATCCAACACTTAATATTTTTTCAAATATTCAAACTTTAATTAACTTTAAGGAATACTAATATTATTTGATTTTACTTCGCTTTGAATTGAAAAAATAGACTTCACACACCCCTAAAAACACATCTATACAGAGCAATTGTTTTGAATCTTTTTTTAAAGTTTATTTAACTAATTGGTAGGATTCTAGGTTAAATAATTGGAAATTATTTGGAATTGAAAGGAGCTCTTATTTACCTTTGGTAACTATAAAATGATAATATTTATCATTAACGTTAAAAATAATCTGCTAAAACCAAACATTAGTATTAATGACAACATTAATTTTAAAGTCTTTTATAAATTTAAATCAACACCCGCATTTGATTAAACAGCAATGGGAATACATATTTAAGCAGTATAGTTTTAATATTTTTTACTACTTATGGGAATTTTATGAAAAGTCCTTATTTAAATATTCATTACATAATTTGTATTGTTCTAGAACCTTGACATGACGGAAATGGATGTTGTTTTACTGAAATACTCTCTGTGCACGAGTTGGGTCAGGTCTACTGTTTATGAAGATATTGTTCATGCACTGGAAATGTTGAAAGAACTTGAAGCGTCACACTCTGCTAAGCTTCCAGCTGTGCATTATGCTTTGGCTACTGCTTATTCCAAATTGAACAGGTACTTAAGTTGTTCCGAGTATGTTTCAAGTAGTTAAGTAAGAACACAGCAGGAACATAGCTTTATTACAGTTCACAAAGTTACTAGACCTACTTCAATGTATATTTATGAATAATATATGCTATATTATTGTTTTTACCACCACATAATAGTACCTATTCAGGCTATATGCCTTAATTAATTATTCTAATGGAATATATTTAAGGAAGGTAGTATTTTAGAATAAATCTACCCTCTTCTGTGTGGAGGGGGAGTGGAAAATTTGTATAGATAAAACCACCTCAGGTACACCAAACTTGGATTCGAACCTCAATCACCCTGTTACTGGCAATCCAGTCCATCGCGAGAGGGACATGTTAGACCATGCGACCATGGATGCAGGTTTTTATATGTTGGATTAAGATCTCAGGCAATCACTTTTCACATAGTATCGATAAGGAATGGGCCTAGCATCAATGCTGCCTGTTAAGTTTACTTTCTTTGCAAATATACAAAGGTGGGATTCTAAGTTTTAAATAAATACTTTTTTTTGTTCATTAAATCTAGGTTTGTACCGATGCAGTTACCAATTAATAGTTATCGGGTGATTATTAGTGCATTGGCACTTAATTGTAATCGGCGATTATTATGTCAATCGTGTTTTTTTTGAAGTAAAATTTTTTAGGTAAGAGTTTAGTGATCAGAATATATTTAACAGGTCTATTTAATACTAACCATTGCCAAGGAATTTATCTTTACTTCCAAAAAGAGTTGGCACAATGTGTTTCTAGCAGTTTTTCTTTAAATTCAAAATGGAGTAATCCAATGTTTGTGTTATTTGTACTTTCTTCTTTCTTCTTGGTGTTTGATAAAGGCAACAATGCCGAAATATTATAATATTTGTGTTAAAATGTGTGTGTGACTACTTCTACTATAGAAGACAGAAGAAAGGAAGACGATGTCACCTTTGTGCATTGGATTCTTCCCACATTTTTCCTCTTTCCCTAGGTGGGCTTTCTTCATCAAATTTACTCTTAGTAGTTTATTTTTCCTTTTTATTTAGTTTTATCAATTCCCTTTAATATACAATTATTTAGCCATTGGGCCACCTCATTTTTAAACAACAAGGTAAAGAAATATAAGTTCACACCATTGGTGAAACTAACATTCTAGTTCCAACTTTTGCCGGTTAGGCATAAAATATATTTTTGTATGCATACATTCTTTTTGTATTAATTACATTAACTTAACTGTTATCATTCTCTTAAGTAATTTCCCAATAGTTATTAATTTTATAATAAAGGAAATTGATAAAACTAAAGAAAGAGGAAAAATAAACTACTAAGAATAAGAATAAATTTGATGAAGAAAGCCCACATAGGGAAAGAGGAAAGATGTGGGAAGAATCCAATGCACAAAGGTGACATCTTCTTCCTTTCTTCTGTCTTCTATAGTAGAAGTAGTCACACACACATTTTAAACACAAATATAATAATATTTCGGCATTGTTGCCTTTATCAAACACAAAGAAGAAGAGAGTACAAATAACACAAACAATGGATTACTCCATGGAGTAGCCATTGGGCCACCTCATTTTTGAACCAATAGTTATTAATAAATAATCGGGATAAATTGGTGTAAATAATCGTAGCATGAACAATTAATTTAAACAATTGGTAATCGGTTTTACTGAATCGGTGCACCTCTTGTTTGAAGAACAATGAAATTTGAATGAATATAAAAAATAATAATAATAATAATAATAATAATAATTATTATTATTATTATTAGCACCACGTCTTACTACCTGTTCGGGTTATACGCACTTACGCTAATGTGTAATGGTAGGGTGATAATGAGATGAAATGAAGGACCTACAATTTAACGTGGAATCCGAACCACGGTGCCGGCCTGGCATTCCCCACATATAAAAAATAATAATAAATAATAATATTTAAAAAACTGAACTATGCTTTGGCAACTGTTTGGAGGGGATGAGTTAGATAATGTTGTAAACACATCCATAATGCTCAACTGTGGACATGAATTATTAATAAAGATGCAAATGTTAATACAAAACTTGCACAACATTTTTCAGAGACCTAGATTATGTTTATTTATCTTTCTTTTTATGAGGAGTAACTAATAATTTTATCATTTGTGCTTTAAATAATTGACTAAAAATCAAACATTAGTAATAAATGACCACATTAATTGTAAAGTCATTTTATAAATTTATATTAATACTACGATTTAACTAAATGTTAAGAGTGAATAAATATCTAAGCCGTACATTATTCTGTTTAAACTATGGTCACCCCTTATAGCTCCCTTCTCATTTTAAACTTGCTGAATTCCATTTTCTTGTTCTTGCCAAATTATTTTTTTCACCAAGCAACAAACTATTATACCTCCCTCAAATTCTCCCACACCTCACCTTTCCCAGTCCACCCTTGTTTCAAAAAATAGTAAGTCTGCCACTCCTATCATATAGAGTATCTTATACTTGCATTTGCCTATATTTCATGGTAAGCACAGTTTACGTGATTGAGTGCAGGCATTTGTCAGCTGGGTGACTGATCAGATCATTGGCTCAACTCGATTGGGCCCTAATTAGCCTATGATCATATTGGCATTGAACTACCCCTAGTATAAACACACACACAACTAATCATGCTGTTCCCTTATAGGATAGGCAGTAAACTCGCCATATAGCTCAAAAAACAACTCCGAACTTAATCCATCCTCACTAACTTTCTCCACACTTCCCTATCCTTGCTTACGCCCTTCACTTCAACATCCAAACATCGAGTCATACATGTTATTTTATTCTTAAAATTCTTAATGTTTCTCTTTTTTACACATTTATCTACAACATTTAGCCACATCTTACATGGCCTACCCTTCTTTTTGATCTACACACTCTACCGTCATATAATTATTTGCTTTATCACTTGATCCACACTCATCTTCTCAATATGCCCAAACAACCGTAAGACACTTATTTCACATTGATCTATTGAACTCCCTTTCAAAATGCACTTCAGCACCAATCCATTACTGACTTTGTCCATACAAGTTTTTCCACGTACATTTCTTGGATATCTCATTACAACCACATTCACCTTGCTCCTGTGCTTCTCTCACAAACCCATGCTTCACATCCATAAAACAATGTTGGTGTTAAGCACACTTTAATATGTACTACAGTTATTTCTCAATTATCCCCAGTAATGGAGGGTATGAGTACTGCGGATAATCCTCATACTAGTAAAACAAGAGATTGGAGCAAATCCAATTCAAACTATCACACACTGCATCTATGAACACATCATTAAATTCCCATACTAAGATAGTAAAAAAACATTTCAAATCCATGTACAGTATACTCAAATGGTCACATCATAAAAATTCTGTGTTAGTCTTATGCTTCATTGTTGCTGCTTCCTTTTTCCTTGATTTGTATTTTCCATAACATTGGCATATCATATTGGAGTATGTCGTCTTCCTGTTCCAGATAATTAAGCACGTTATGAGTCGATTCCAATGTAGTCCCTTTGCATAATTTCCTGAGTACAACCATCAGTAGCCCTGTATTCTCCATCAACACAGTGCTTTTCAAAAATATATCCCCTGTTGGCGACACTGTGGTTAAGTCAAAAGCAGATAATCTGCCCGCTGATAGTCGGAGTTACCTGTACTTTATCATTTGCATTAGTCCACATACATCCAACTACTTTTTGAGATGAATTCACCCCTTTGTTGATTTCACCATCTACCCTTCCATTTTTTAGGACATTCTGTCCAGATACACAAAATGATTCACTTATTCTAACAGATTTACATCTATATTAAGCTAATCATTTCCTGATTATTCTTATCAAAAACTTATCAGCTTAGTTTTGGAGACATTTATTAGAAAATCCAGTCTGCCTTTCGCACATTATAATGATTTACTGCATTCTTCAAATCACTTTCATTCTTAGCCATTAATACAGCATTTTCTGCATATAACAGCACTCTCACATTCACATTGTCTATTTGTACACCAAACATGTCCTACAAGCATCCCTAATACACTTATCCATAAACACGTTAAACAATAGGGAACTGCGAGCTTGGGTTTTTTCATTCAAGCCGAACTCGATTCGAGTATTTCTAAAAGCGCCCGAGTTCGAGTATTGTGTATTCATGATTTTAAAACGTTAGCAAGTATATTAAAACACATATTCTTTAAAGATGAATGTCACTCATGTTGATAAATTAGTAAATAATTTTGAAAAAAAAAAAGAAGTTAAATAATGGAAGTATTTGGGTTTTTAAATTGTAAATAATACTTTTAAAACACAATTTAAACATTTAAAAACAACACTCAAATAAAAATCTAATAAAAAATAATTAAAATAGTTTCAACACTCATGTCTTTAAAGACATTAAAATTACACTAAAAATTACAAAAATAAGTTAATAAAATGAATAATCAATTGCATGATGGCTTGGAAATGTATAACATGACAATGTAGAAACACTGTACAGGGATGTAAAGTGATAGTGAAGGAAGCCAACCTGAAAGGATAGTTAGATTGGCCTAGATTTAAAAACACACTTCTTCTCTTCATGTCTTCTTAAACTTTTCCACTTCTTCAAAACTCCCACAGTTGGACATTGGTTTGAATTTTCGGGATATTACTTTTTTGTTTATGTCTCTTCTTATGAAAAATAAATATTTCCAAAAATTCAAAACAATGTGCAGCTGTGGAAATTTGAAGAAGTGAGAACAGTAAAAGTGTATAAAGAAATAGAAAAGTGTGTTTGTATCTATGCCTAACCTAACCATCCTTTCAGAATGGCTTCTTTAACTATCACTTTACATTATTATAGAGTTTTGTCTTCACTATTTTCATGAAAAGTTAATAAAATTGACGTTTTATTTCCTCAAAATATGCTTCACTAACTTATTTTACTGTTTAAGAAAATGTAAGAATCTTAAACAATTAAAAATTAAAAGTCTTTCATATTTCATCTATTATTCCTTAGTGTAATGGTGCATTATCATGTCTTTTGTTCCATTTCCATACCTCTATGCCTAGTTGCACATGCACATTGTACAGGATCTCGTTAAACATTGTTTTATTGATAAATTTACTTCATTTCAATTTTTAATGGTTAAAATTAAAAATAAAAAGACTAAAATAATATTTCTAGCAAACAATATGAAATAGTAAATGCTTTTTTAATTTAAATGTGGTAAGTTTGGTAAAATATGCATTCATTATAAACAGGTTAACCAACATAATCTATAACTAAATAGTAACTAAACTAGAGCTAGTTTTATAGCTAAATGTATTTATTTAAGACAAGTTTTAAATATCTTAAGTTTGAAAACATTTAATAAAATATATTTTTGATATTACAATTTAATTTAACATAAATTATTATTTTAGAAAGGGACCCGGTCAAAATAGTATTTCTTCTTACACTTACCACTTTTTCAAACTTCCTCAGTTGTACATTGTTTTGAATTTTTGGAAATATTTATTTTTCATATGAAAAGACATCAATGAAAAAGTAATATTCCCAAAAATTCAAACTAATGTGCAACTGTAAAAGTTTTAAAGAAATGAAAGAATTTAAGAAGACACGAAGAGAGAAGTGTGATTGTTCCTATCTAGGCCTAACCTAACTATCCTTTCAGGTTGGCTTCCTTCAGTATCACTTACTTTACATCATTGTACAGTGTTTCTACACTGTCTTGTCATAAATTTCCAAGCCATCATGCAATTATCCATTTTATTAACTTCGTTTTATAATCGTTAGTGTAATTTTAATGTCCTTAAATTATTATTATTATTATTAGCACCGCGTCTTACTACCCTTTCACATTATACACACACTTATGTGTAATAGATGAAATGGAGGACCTACAGTTTAACACGGAATCCAAACCACGATGGAGGCCTGGCATTAAATGTCCTTAAACCATTTTAATTATTTTTTTATTAGATTTTTATTTGAGTGTTCTTGTTTTTAAAATTGTGTTTTATAAGTGTTATTTCTAATTTTAAAATCAATATTCCCATTATTTAACTTTTTTTTTTCAAAAGTATATACTGTTAATAAAAAGGAGTGTCATTCATATTTTAAGAACATGTGTTTTAATATACTTTTAACATTTTAAAATTAGGAATATGTCTATACTCGAACTCTACTCAGAATTCGGGAGCTTTTATAAATACTCTACTCGAATGAAAAAACCCAAGCTCGCAGACCTCTAATTATTAGTCAAACACTCATTCCACTGACTCTCAAGTCAAGTTACTATGGAGTGTGAAACAACAATTTCCCCAAAGACTTACAGCCATACTTAGACACAATTTTGGAACCCTTACCTTAGAAGGCAGTTGCTCGCTTGTCTGGGTTAGTGTGCCGGATGACGGCCCACTCCTGCCTGCTAATCTGTCCAAATCCCTGTGCCTCATCACCATCCTTCAGTTTTTGTCTATTTAATATTGGTATTTGAAGTGAAATATGTTGCTTGGTTCCAGACCCAAACCAGCTCAAGAGCATGTAGAAAATGGGCTTTCTTTTTTGCGAAAGGGCTTTGATTTCTGCGCTTATCCATGGCCTGGAACCAACAGTATGATTAAAGAAACGAACCATGAAGATCTTGAGGTAAAGCAACAATAATGATCTCTATTTTCTTGGTTCCAATGAATATAATTACTTTAGATTATTATTGTATATCTTTATAAGGAAAACCTCTTATCGCTTTATGAGGTAATTATATTATATTTGCAAGAAAGGAAAGTTGGATAGAATATATAAAAGCAATGAACAAAATATGGCTTTTACAATAAAAAAGAATACAGTTCACACTTTACATTGCTGCCATTATATTATTATTGTTTTATTGCTGTGGCTGCCTTGTGTTTAAAAGTATTGTTTTAGCTTCTAGGATTATAATTAATTATGAAACTAAAGAGCTGGTTCAAATACTTTTTTTTAAACTTCGATAGTAATTTTATTTAAGAATTCAAATCTCTGTCTGAATCTTAGAAAACATTCTAAGTGAAAGAGGTGATATCTACTTTCTGAATTTAAATACCGCTATGCTTCTCCCTCAATTTTGATCTATTTACATCAATTATAAAGTTCCTCTAAGAAAATAGCATACAGGTTAAAAAAAATTGCTATAAGGTTGATCCATTTTAGCTTGGATTTTAAAGTTTGGTCATTTACATTCATTTAGTGGTTCATTAACATTCAAAGTTTGGTTTTTAGTTTATTCTTCAATCATATTGGGATAAGCTTGTAATAAGCAGCATACTAGGTAAATAAAACTTTATTTTTTCCTAATCTCAAATTTTAGAATATGTTGAATCCTTGAATATCAAATTTTCTTCATGATTTTAAAGACCCAAAATCACCATTTTCTTTCTAAACACATACTAAACTTTGAAAGGAGGTTAGAAGGGCATTATTTATTTGAGCTGTTTGGCACCATTTTTCTTTTGTTTCTTAACGCCAAGCTGTGTTTTGACATTTCTCATAAACTAACTTGACCTAAAACATTAGCAATATTTGGTTCTGAAATGAACCTATATACAGCTGATTTAGTCCTTGCATGTCCTGAGATTGAACTAGAGTTACCTCTGACTTTTAACGTCCACCCTAATTTCAGATTTCCCTGAAAAGTATGCTGCAAGTGTGTCGAGCCCACCACAAACCAGATGCAGTGTGTCGGCATGAAAACTGTCTGAAGATCAGTACACACATCTTGCCGTCAGAGTCAATATTCTACAGGTACGCTTTCTGGATACAGGTATTCATAATAACTTTATTAATTTCATTTAAAACTCCTTATTTTTTAAATACTAGGTTGACCTCGGTCGTCTTGGGGTAAAGTGCTTGCCTCAGGACCTGATATTAGCGGGTTCAAATCCAACCATGGTTCACAGATTTTTCTAGAGCAATAAAAATCCATAACACAATTTCCTTTTGAGGGAAAGTAAAGCCTTTCCCATATCAATCGTAACACACAAAGACTGTTCAGAAATTACGCGTTAAATACTTCAAATAAATAAATCTAATGCCAGTAATGAGATAGCAGCAACTATCAAACATGATAATAGGGTTAAGAAAATGTACCAAAGCCTGCAATAAATTAAAATATAAGAATAACTACAATGTGGAAAAAAATTACCCATAGAATTTTAATTATTTAATTTAAATTAGAGATGGGTTGAATATAGTATTTTATGTATTCAAATCTAAATCGTCATTTTTATCTTTAAATAGTAAATACAAATCTTATAAAATATGGTAAACTTGTTTACTGTGTACATTAATTCTTAAGTTGCTATTGAAAATAAATATTGTATCAAAATATTTGTTAAAAAAAAATTCTTCTAGTTTTGGTTGTCAGAGCCACCCATAGTAGATGTGTGTGGGGTTCTGGGAAAACTTCCCCTCCTTCCTCTCAAAAATATTTAAAAAACTTGATTTTGGTTTTAGTGTTGTTACATTATTTTGCACCTACCAATTTTCACTCGTATGAGGTTCAAGGAAATCCCCTAAAATAATAATCAATGCTAGAAGCCATGTTTTTTTTACACCTAAGTCTTGATTTATCCTCAACCCTTCATTTGATTTAGTTTCCCAAAAAACTTAATCTGTATATTAATAAAGTTACAAAGAACAACTGGGCCAAGTTAGAATTAAATCTGTTAATGCATTAAAAAGTTATATTGAGACAAGTGCACCACAGACAGACAGGCAGACAAATACAAATTGATAAAGCTTAAGCTGGGGTTTCCTCGGGTAGCGGCGCCGCAATCAAGCGGCCGTAATATGACGTTGAATGACATCACAAAAACGTTGTCCGTACAAACAATCGAGCGTGGTTTCCTAGATAGCGTTGACTGCCACCGTCATGCCAAATAGCGGTGCTGCCATTTGTATCACGGCCGTCATTACGGCCACAAACAATTTGGTACCGTTTTTTGAAGTCGTGCGGTGAACTTTTCACTAAAAATGAGTCAAAATTGGAGTAACGAAGAAGACGAAATATTAATAGATTTTTGCTCTGCGGATATTGGCTTCTTGTTTCTGTTGTATGGCTTTGAAGTTATGTCTTCTATGTAATTCAGTACATAATCAAAAAACACTTGTGTTAAACGAAAATTTCCCCTAAATTTTTCTTGATTGCAGTGCAGATGACGACGCACTAAAATTTCATATGCACCTTCTGTAGCACGGCTTTTATAAATTTTCCTTTCCTCCGAACGTTTCTTGTTGTCGTCTTCTGATGACTCTTCATCTTCCAAAAATACTAGTAATGCCAAATCAAGATCATCCATTTTCAAATTACAAATTCATACTTTTCACACCGTCACGACGACATACAAGGGCTAGGTTTACATAAGCTGGCCACCGTCACGAAACGGCCGCCACACAGAAGATGGCTAACGCTATATTACGGCCGCTAAATTACCGCACCGCTACCCGAGGAAACCCCAGCTTAATGGAGAACTCACTTCATTGATTCAGTAAATCATACCACATGATTATGTTGTAATTTATATTTATCTACACTCTGGACAATATTTGCTAGATTACCTAAACATGGAGCCAGCTATACGAGCGTGCAAGAAAAGATTTCCCACTCTTAACTGGTTTTCCCCCCTCTGGTCACCTAAGAAATCGTGGGGCTCTGTTCGGCCCACTGTTTGCACATACCTAAGGGTGGCTATGCTGGTTGTTAAGTTTGTTCTATATTTCTGTTGGGCTGAACATTATGGGTCTGTGAACTTGGATTTCTTTCTTTCGAGTCTTCAGGCCTTTTCCGCCCGACTCTCGGGAATGTATAAATTCTCGACATTTTACCAAAGGTTCGAGATCCCGTCCACCCCTAGATGAAAGTTGCTTTAACCAAAATTGAAAACTTTATCCATGTTTGTTTCAGTGACCCGGACTTTGCTGGTTTCGTAACAGTAATTTGTGAGCAGAAATGCCGTATAGAATACCATATTAACTGCTGGAAAGATTTTAAGGAATCGGCGCAGACTGTTGCAAAATTGAGAGACAAGGTAATTTTTTTTATACAATCATATTATATCTTACTATATTTCAATATAATTATCCATACATTTTAATTCTCTATTAAAACTATGATTTTTTACATAAAATTTAACACTAAGTGGTAATTTCCATACAGTTCTCGGAAGTGGACATATCCAGGAATGAAAAAATCTTACGTGTTTATAAGAAGTCTCATTATAGCGAAACATAATAGTTTAATTTTCTTCACATGCATTGTATTTGGAGGAAGGTATAGGGAAGGTGGATAGAAACATATAAAAGGGACAAACGCAATATGGCTTTTACAATTAAAATAACACAGTTCACATTTTACATTGCTACCATTGGACAAAGAGGTAGTGGTATCCTTTGTTTTGATTCCTAAAGCACTATGTTTTGTTTCCCGCCTGAAACTTTTTGTAAAAGGGTAATTCCCGCCCGACCAATGGGGATAGATACATTCCCAACTTTTTCCTAAGGGTTCAGGATCCCGTTCACCCTTAGTTTCATTCTATCGTAACTTATCAGGGAGGAGTGTAAAATGCTCAACGTAACTTCCTAAAAGTTGCAAAAAAAAAAAAAAAACATACAAAAGGGAAAAAATGGAAAATTGTAAAGAATGATAGGTCACATAGATAGGAACATGTAAAATGTATAACATAGGACAAACGCAGGAAAAGGACATTGGAGGTGAATATATAATATATCTCTATAAGGAAAACCTCTTTTCGCTTTATGAGGTAATTGTGTTGTATTTGTTAGAAGGTATAGTAAAGGTAGATAGAAACATATAAAAGGAATGAACACAATATGGCTTTTACAATGAAAAGAAGAACACATCTCACACTTAACATTGTAGCTATTGGATAAAGAGTTAATGGTTGCTGCGTAAAGAAAATCTATCGTCACTGCCCAATCCCCCGACCTAGGTTTCATTCTATCGGAACTCATCAGGGAGGAGCGTGAAACATGCAACGCAACCTCCTAAAAAGGGGGAAAAAATGGAAAATTGTAAATAATGATATTACACATAGATAGGAACATTTAAAAGGTATAACATGGTAATTTGAACAGCTGTTGAATAAATCCATGAGCTGGGCCTGGATTTTGATAACATGTAAGCTTTCTTTTGGTTCGTCACATACAATGCTCACAATAAGGCCTACATAAACTCTTTTCATGATCACCTAGTTGTGGATATGTATATTTTATAGGCATTTTTGAGTCATTTTAAGGCATTCATGTAGACTAAGTGCCTTTATTTTTAAATACTTTATTTATTTTATAAATGCATTAAATGCTCAAACATTAATTTTTTTCTACACACAGTAGTTGTAATAAGAAAGTAGGCAATGAACTTTGTATCCGCTTTGCTTGTATAGTTGTAAGATACACATTCCTGGTGAGACACTCAAATAAGCTTGAAAGAGTTGCATTGAAAGGGGATAGCTATTACCTTTGAAACAGATATTTGTAAATCAATGCTACGTTTAGCAGTATTCAGAATTATAGTTGCTAAAGGTGTTTCATAGCATTTTATATTTGTAAAGTGGTATTGCATTTTATATTTATAAAGTGTGTGTTTGATTCATTTGTGCATTTATTACGCATTTCTGTTCATATTTTTGTTTATTTTAATAAAAGTGGAACATTTTCTAGAATTATAATGTCTATTTATAGGTCATTTTTTTTAATAACTCTTAGGTCATCAAAATCTTGCCTCTAGTCATGAGCAAAGCATCATTAAATGAAGGAAAAAAGTTGTGATTAAATTCAAATACACCCTTGACATATTTTAAAGAACAGTTGATGTCACCATGTGAAGAAAATTAAATTCAATGTTTGAACTGAAGAAATATTTTATTCATTATGCATAAACAAAAGTTTGCAATAAAAACTGTAAAAACACTGACCTTTTCTCACACCCCTTATCACCCACCTTAAAGGCTCGGACTATTCTTTGCTTTGGAAGGCTCAGGACTGTGAAGAGTTGTTCACAATATTCAGCTAAATCGCTAGGTTCCGAACAATTTCTATGGCTCGTGTAACAAGGCTGAACACTAGAGATATTTTGGTATACGGAGGGTGACCTCTCACTCCTGTGATGGTGGATTTATTGTTGGTGATTGGTGGGTTTGATATGAGCATTGAACATTGGTGTGAATTGGTGCATTTGATATGAACATTGAACATTGGTGTGAATTGGTGCATTTGATATGAACATTGAACATTGGTGTTAATTGTTGGGTTTGATATGAGCATTGAGGACTGGTGTGAATTGGTGCGTTTGATATGAGCATTGAACATTGGTGTGAATTGGTGGGTTTGATATGAGCATTGAACATTGGTGCAAATTGGTGTGTTTGATATGAGCATTGAACATTGGTGCAAATTGGTGTGTTTGATATGAACATTGAACATTGGTGTGAATTGGTGCATTTGATTTGAACATTGAACATTGGTGTGAATTGGTGCGTTTGATATGAACATTGAACCTTGGTGCAAATTGGTGCGTTTGATATGAGCATTGAACATTGGTGTGAATTGCGGGTTTGATATGAGCATTGAACAAAAGTGCGAATTGGTGCATTTGATATGAACATTGAACATTGGTGTGAATTTGTGCATTTGATATGAACATTGAACATTGGTGTGAATTGGTGCATTTGATATGAACATTGAACATTGGTGTGAATTGGTGAAATTGATATGAACATTGAACATTGGTGTGAATTGGTGCATTTGATATGAACATTGAACATTGGTGCGAATTGGTGGGTTTGATATGAACATTGAACATTGGTGCGAATTGGTGGGTTTGATATGAACATTGAACATTGGTGTGAATTGGTGCGTTTGATATGAACATTGAACATTGGTGCAAATTGGTGCGTTTGATATGAACATTGAACATTGGTGTGAATTGGTGCGTTTGATATGAACATTGAACATTGGTGCAAATTGGTGCATTTGATATGAACATTGAACATGGGTGCAAATTGGTGCATTTGATATGAACATTGAACATTCGTGTGAATTGGTGCGTTTATATGAACATTGAACATTGGTTCGAATTGGTGCGTTTGATATGAACATTGAACATTGGTGCAAATTGGTGTGTTTGATATGAACCTTGAACATTGGTGCAAATTGGTGTGTTTGATATGAACCTTGAACATTGGTGCGAATTGGTGCGTTTGATATGAACATTGAACATTGGTGCGAATTGGTGCATTTGATATGAACATTGAACATTGGTGCAACTGGTGCGTTTGATATGAACATTGAACATTGGTGTGAATTGGTGCATTTGATATGAACATTGAACATTGGTGTGAATTGGTTGTTTGATATGAACATTGAACATTGGTGCAATTGGGTCGTTTGATATGAACATTGAACATTGGTGCGAATTGGTGCGTTTGATATGAACATTGAAATTGGTGTGAATTGGTGCGTTTGATATGAACATTGAAAATTGGTGCGAATTGTTGCGTTTGATATGAACATTGAACATTGGTGCGAATTGGTGTGTTTGATATGAACATTGAACATTGGTGCGAATTGGTGCGTTTGATATGAACATTGAACATTGGTGCGAATTGGTGCATTTGATATGAACATTGAACATTGGTGCTAATTGGTGCGTTTGATATGAACATTGAACATTGGTGTGAATTGGTGCATTTGATATGAACATTGAACATTGGTGTGAATTGGTTCGTTTGATATGAACATTGAACATTGGTGCAAATTGGGTCGTTTGATATGAACATTGAACATTGGTGCGAATTGGTGCGTTTGATATGAACATTGAAAATTGGTGTGAATTGGTGCGTTTGATATGAACATTGAAAATTGGTGCGAATTGTTGCGTTTGATATGAACATTGAACATTGGTGTGAATTGGTGTGTTTGATATGAACATTGAACATTGGTGCGAATTGGTGCGTTTGATATGAACAATGGTTTGAATTTTATTGTTATCAAGGAAGATATTTACATCTAGGAAGGTGATACTATGCTGTGATCTGTCTCTATGTATTATTGACCAAGATAAAATTTGTTTTCCTCCCTTTTCATCCTAGTGCCACCTTATTTGACTGAAATGCTCAGCTCTAGCTTAGGAAAGGGGGGGTTCAGCTCTTGCTTAAATTTAAATGCTTTGGGGATGATTTTAAACATAGTTTTCACATCCTTCCTTCATATTAACTCTGATTTAATTGTCTCTTTAAAATTATTATCAAGTATATTTTCTGAAATGTCAAACTCTATTAGCACACAACTTACAATCTTTTGATGTCCAGAGATTAAAAAAAACTTTGACTTGGCATTGAATTTGATTAGAAATTTACAAAAATTTTACTAAAAGGAATATTTAAAGTTAAAACACACATTAATGTTCAAATTTTGTCATTTTGTACTCTTATTACAAATTAATGTTTATGTGAAAAAGAAATTAAAATAATGCACGCAAAAGCTGAGGTTATTTTTAGGGGAAAAGTGTTATTTTTCTCAAAAAGCGATTTTATTATTATGTCAATACGAGTCAAATAATTATATATCAAAACAAATTAGGGCTTAAGTTTAGAAAACAGTAGCATGCTTCTGGATAAACAACAATTTAAACACCAATATTAGGTTAATAGCATATGCTGAGAACAAAATGATGTTGAATTTTATTTACATACATTAAATAAATGGCTCCTTCTTTAATCATAGCGGTGCTATTGTATTCTTGATTTGCTCTGAATTGGTATTGTCTTCATTATCATTTATTTCTCTAAACCAAGTTTTAAAATAAACTTTTACTTACATTGTTAATTACCATACTAACTCTCAAATGAAAACATTGCCATTGTGGCCGGATTATTTTCCTTAAAGTTCATTCTTTTGTTGGTTAGAACATGGTTGTACGTTAGAAGAAATCTTTGATTTAACTTTTGCACATGGTAACTAAATTTCCTCCTCACATGTCTTTTGCCAATTTATATGACAAATAATACTCCTTAGCTGTATTCAACAGAGTGATTACGTGTTCGTGGCATTTGGTACTTCCAGAAATTTCACACACTCCTCTTTATGTTTTTCTGATTTGAGGTGTTTCACACAGGAATACTCGTGGTTCTATGATACAGTAACTTTACAAAACTCTCACAAAACTGTCTATATTTTTGGTTCATATTGTGTATTTAACTATTTATTAACATATTCGGACTAAAATTAAATATAAATACTCATCAAAACATTTCATACCTAATAATTTCAAACTCAATATTTCACTATCATTACCTTCAACTTTTACAAATTGCAATATCAAAATAATCAATTGTCAATCTATATTTACACCAAACATGATCACCTGGCGTGGTTCATATATATTAATGTCCTTGATTAAACCTAGCATGAAATCTATTAAAGGCTGTAAACAAATAATGTACCGAAATAGTTACTTAAATTATTAGTTTAAGGCAATTATGTATATCATGGTTGCAATATAACATTTGGTAACTTAAATTTAATACCTAAAGTTATGGATGTGAAATAATTTTTTCCATTATTGAACTACTTTTTTTTTAAATACTTAAACATTCATTCATATTTAATAGATCTCAATTCACATTTGTTTTGAAAATTGAACCTCACACACACCTATTATAAACCAACTTAAATCTTTAACACATCTCTAACAAACAACACCTAATTCCCTGATTTTTAAACTCCATCATTTAAAGAAAGTCTTAATTTCACCAATGATAATTTATTTTATTAGTGCTGGTTAATTTAGTTCCTTGGAATACGCCTTCCTCAACCGGTGTCCTTAAACTAGTGTGAGTTGTGAATAGTTAGAACCAAGAGCAAGGCATTAAAAAAAAAACCACTAAAATATTTTATATATACTTACTTACTCCATGTCATTAGGAACTCAGAAGTTCATTGCTGCATTCATATAAGTATGCCACCTATCCCTATCTTGAGCTAGTTTTATCCAGTCCATTTTAATGTTATCCTCCCACATGCGTCTAGGTTTTCTCAATGGTCTCTTCCCATTTTGTTTGCCAGTCAGTACCTTGAACAAGGTTCTAAATTCTTCCATTCACACAGCTTGTCCTGTCCGCCGTAATCTAGTCGACTTGATAATCCTAATAATGTCTTGTGATCACTACAGGGTATGTAACTCATCATTATATAACCTCATCCACTCCCCAGTAGCCTCATCCCTTTTTGGACCAAATAACTTTCCAAGCCCTTTGTTTTTAAAGCTTTAAATTTGTTTCATCATGTAAGTAAAAAGACTATGTTTCACACCCATAAAAAAAAACCAGCAAAATTATTGTGTTGTATATTCTGTGTTTTAAAGTCCTTGAAAGCAGACGAGATGTATTGTAGTCATTCTTTTTTGTTTTTAAAAGTAGTGCAAAATGTAGCTACACATAACTTTTTTTCCACAATTTTTTAATGTTTTAAAATGTGCAGGATATCCTCGGCCAGCCATGTCTTACAACAGACTGCGTGTCAAAAGCCAAACAACGCTCAATGCTCATCAGAATAGAAATAGTAGGGGAGGATGGACAAATTAAAACGTTTCTTGACATAGAAAAGAAGACTGCGGACACTGTGAGAGAAAGCAAAAAAATCAAGTGAGAATATTTTTATATATTTATACTTTAAATTATTATTCTGATTTATTTTTCTATGATTTAACTTACCTAACTCTATGGGGTAAATGCGGGAGAAATTTAACATTTATTGATTTGTGAATAATTATGCGCAGTAGTTTAACCTAGATATTTTGTGAGTTCTCTTAAAATTAGTTTCATCCAGGCATTTAAAATAAGTTTTTGTTAATTATACTACAGTTAAATCCTGATAGTCTGAAATGTGGATAATCCAAACAAATTTTCTGAAACATGGATGAAGTCAAATGAAGTACCTATATTTTAATGATGATAAACTCAGTTAAAAGAGAATTAAAAGAGAATTAAAAGAAACATTGATATTTAATATGACTTGGCTGATCAGGCCAATGCTCATCACATATGATCATTTGATTTATTTAATTTATAATATTACAAAGGTAGTATGCATAATGACACAAGTACATTTTTAAACTACGTTGCTAAAAATGTTTGGTTAGTTAAATTATTAGTAAACATAATTTTTTGATAATAATTAAAAACCTTCATATGATGTGGCCACTATTTTAAAAAAGGGATGGAGGAAGTACAATTTATATAAAGGTTTTCAGTAGAGATGGGTCGAATCCGAATCTACATTTTATTTTATTTTTTAAATATCGAATCTTGAATCCTAGCAAATCGTTATAAATTTTAATGATTTACAAATAGACCTACATTACACAATATAGGCCTAAACTGTGAATTAAGATTTATTTCAATCATGCTTTTAAGGCAAGACTATGTTTGAATATTTTTACAATTACTTCAATAACATATTTAAAAATATAATAAACTCTTACTTAAAAATCAATTTAAAAACAAATAATGAATTAGCTAGTCATTATTTGATTCTCAACACTTGATAGCGCTTACTAAGGGATCAGATTACTTGAATCGATTTTAAACAAACAATCGATATAGATACGTAGGCCGGTAGGAATAAATAAACAGTTTTATTGGTGTCTGACTGTTGACAGTATTTATTTTTCATGGAACCCAACAATATGTCTAACTTAAGGATTGTATGCAATAAATTGGGGCCATTTGCATAGTTGTAGATAATTAAAACCAGTTGGGTAGTAATAATTAACAGTCATGTTTATTTAATAATCACTCAGGCGAGTAAACATCAGGTGGCTGACTTAATATCGTGTGTAATGGCTGCTGATTTTGTATCATGCATAATGTGTTCTTATTTCTGTTAAAAAAATAGCCATAGCATGTTTTATTTATTTCGAGTTTATTTGTAATTCTTGTTTTGGTTTTCAGTTTTTGAAGAGTTTTAATGTGTTCATTATAATATTTACAAGATTGTTTGTGAGGTGAATTTTTAGAAGTGAGCATGTGCCGAAACGGTCAAGTCCAAGTTTCCCATACATTTGGGAGGGTAGGGTACTAGGCACGTAAGATTTTCCACACCTAACAATTTTTTATTTATTAAAGAAGATTTATTCATGATTATTTCTTTTGTCTGATGAAATAAATATTATGGATTAAGTTGTGCTTTTCAAGTAGGCCTAACTAAGTAATTTTTGAATTCAACATATTATGCTTAGTTTATGAGTTGAAAGATTCGATCATCAAATTCAGTAAATCACCGAATCCTCGAATCTTGAATACTTGTTAGGATTCGGTGGATTCGAAGATTCAAGTGGCCCATCTCTAGTTTTAAGACCTCTTTGATATAAATCCAAAACGCTAAACTGTGAGCAATAATTATTGATTATTTATAATTCTTTCATAACTAGCACAAAGTAATGTTATGGCTAAGATTTTTATTTTTTCATGAAGAGTAGCCAACATTCATTTTTTTATACCAAACCACAGTCATAAATAATGTTTTAAAAAACATTCTAAAATAATTTAAAAACAATGAGTGTTTTTAAGACAAGAGAATAAGACTTTAAACCAAAGTATCAAACATTTTATTGTAATAAAACCTAGCTAGATAGTTTTAAATACATGATACTTTGCTAAGTTTAAGATGGTATTAAATACACAATCTGACACCTAAGCTAAGTCGATAGCATGTCTGTCTCTTTAGCTAAAGGTCCCTGGTTCAATTCCTGGTATGGCCGAAGAATTTATCATTGGTGAAATGTGGGCTTACATTTTCACAGTGATGAGTCAACGGCTGGGGACTGGATGTCTTAAGTTTTAAGTCTTAAGTTGTATTATAGGGCATATGAAGCTACAAGCCTAGCAAGCCGGTAGTAGGAAATATATATGGCTTGAATAAAATAACTGACCCAGGCCATAGGCTGGAAACAGTAATGGATATAAAGCATTGAATAGATAATACTATTTGATTAAGTTTTATTACAATAACATTTTTAATACTTTAAATTAAAGTTTTATTCTCTTATATTAATCTCACTCCTTAATTTAAAAAAAAAATTAGAATGTTTTCTAAAATGTTATTTATTACTATTGTTTGGTTAAGTATATTATTTAAAGTATAAATAATAATATCTTAATAATAATAAATGATAAAATAAATATTTAAAGTCATTAAATTTAGTTCTCCGTTAAAATTTATGAAATGAGTAAATAAGGTTAAAAAATTATTTAACTAATAATGAACTTGTGTTGACATTTTTTTGTTCTGTCATTCCTTAAATTTACCTGCTCATTTTGACACTTTCTCTTGTCTATTGCACACCAAGTGTTGGCCTTGAAATCTACCCTCTAGCAATAGCTCTTGGTCTCTCTCTCTCACATGCAAGGACCCAGTATGAGTCACCACAGACTGACTCTCCTTTCTCCTTCCATTTATGCTTAGTATTTAAATGTTTTATTTTGTCAACACAATGTGTTTTTCTGTAATTAAAAATAATTACATTGCTGTAAAAAGATATACTTTAAATATAAAACTACACTAGCCTACATATTATGTGCTAACCTGAAAGAAAGCTCATTCTTTCTTTGACTGTCTCCACTATGACCCTATCTTATAAGCTGCTACATAGTAGAACAATGCAGGGTAAGATAAGATCAGAGCACTTAGCATAAATAATAACTATTATCTTGCTCACAATATTGTGTTTCAAACCACTTCTGAAGAAAAAAAAATAAAATAAAATTACACATACACACATACACAATTACGGACATTTAAATAAATTTAACTTTTATAAAAGTACTCAACTGTAATTTAAATTTGTTGAATTTACTCTTTCTCCCACTTAATTCATATTTTTGCTAATCCGTACAAGCTTTGCCCCCAATTAGCTCGGCTTAACAATATTTTCCATGAAGATGAAGTAATGAGTTTATAAGAAAATTATTTTAAAGAAAATTAAAGTTAAGTAATAAGAAGCTAAAACAAGTTGTCTAAATAAAAGTAATATTTAAAAACTCAAAATATCACTTATATGAACTTCATAATTGACTTTTAATGGCCATTTTCTTGTTGTTTGGATTACAATAGTTTTTTTTTCCCCATTGTGCTTTTTTGTGTTTTATCCCTACAATTTCTTCTTCAGTATTCCCCATATATGTGTGTTACTTGACTTGTCTTTGAAACAAATGTCAGCTTTTACAATTACAAAGCTTTGCCAATCAAAATCTTGATAACTAAAATGCTAAATTTATGGTCATTTAATTTATTCTGAGCTGTTGCATACATTACAAATTAATATTCATATGGGGGCAAAGACCCTGGATCCAATTCACTTGTAAGAGTTGATAATACATTAATTTATCATTTTAAAACACACTATTACAAACAAATAAAATATTTAAAACCCGATTTGGCTCTAAGAATATTTCATACATTCGATTTGAGTGCACTTCAAATTGAAAAAGTAGACTTCACACTTTCTTAGATTATGTGATTTATAAAAGGATCACATTTTAATATTAGAACTTAGATTTCATTCTTTGTTGAGTGAAAGTGAACAAAATATGACTGACCTCTTGATTACCTTAATGTTTAAAGGGGTTTTTTTGTTCACTCCGTTTTGTTTCAGGAAAAAGAAACATGAGAAACACTCTGAGAATACAGCAGAGAAGGTGAGAAATTACCAAATTATAGATATATCTAGAATGTTTTCTAAAATGTTAGTTATCTTGAAGCCTAGTACACACTAGGAAACATTTCCCCGGAAACATTGTTGGCCAACATGTTGCCTTGTATCAGAAACAGTTGGCCAACTGTTCCCCAACGTTTTGCAACATTTTTTCATGTTGCCTTTTTGTTTCCCGGCGAGGAAAACATGTTTCCGGCGAGGAAAACATGTTTCCTGGCGAGGAAAACATTTTCATGGCGAAGGAAACATGTTTCTGTGATCCATTTCAAATGGTTACAAGAAACAATGTTGGCTAACATTTCGACAAAAAGCAACGTGGCGATCTGACTACTATCACATGAGGGCCGTATCCAAGAACTTGACTAAGGGATGCTTTGTTGACACTAGTGTGGGTTTGCTTGCATCATTATAGGTTAAAAGGTGGAGTGTTAGTATGATCGAGACCACACTATTGGTCTACTAAGCATTCACTTTACGTTCTTGCATACCACCCCGAGTACATCAGTTACTGATATCTTCTTTTTCTCATGTCATGGTCAGCTGAAAAAAAACTGTAACTGATTGAAATATTTCATACAAATACACTATTGTGGGATGTGACAATTGAGGACTAAAATTTCATAAAAAACAGGATGTGTTTTCAGTTAGGGTGAATGAACATGAACCCACCACCGTTTCCTTCTTTGTTTTCTTGAACAGCTCATAGCTACATACAAAGCACAAGCCATAGCAACATCCCAGTCAACTCTTGATTCTACGACCCCAGGAATAGCGTTCCTCCTCTTGAAGTAACAACCTTTTTTGGGGGAACCATGAAAAATCTGGAAAAAAAAGATGAAAAATGTTAAAAGATATCGGCCGTAAAATGTGTTTGTTGCACTCATCTAGGTTGCTGCGTAGCGATTATCTTTGTGAGCACTGTATTACTAGTAACTAGGGGTAGGTCAGGTATAAAAATAGATGCCACACCATCAGTGACAGACAATAACACTTTACTTCGTCCACCCCTTCCACAAGCAAGACAATGTTTCCTCGCATGCTGCCGCTATACCACACACCAGGCTGGTTTTCGCCATTGTTATTTTGATTCTAAATTTGGTTACGTGTTTGGTTTGATTTTATGAACGATATTTTATTATCCACGCTATTTTTTTTTATTTGATACAAACTTATAATTTCGACCAAATGAGTAGAAAGAAGACCTTGATGCTCATGAAGAAGTACGAGATCATCCATGAGATGGATGAGAAGAAGATTACAAAGTCGACACTTTTCATGATTCTCAAAATGAGAGAAGAAATTGTGATTACAGTACAGAATGAAGACCACAATGTAAAGGCCAAATATTTGAAGGATGTGATGCATGCAAATTTGAAGCAAGCTATGTTGGAATGGTTCAGCCAGTATAGAACCCAAAATGTGCCTATAAACGGACCGATGATACAGAGGAAGGCCGATGAATTTGCCCTGAGGTTGGGTATATAAAACAAGTGTTCAAGTGAGTGGCTAGAGCGTTTCAAAGTGCTTCACAGAATATCCAGCCACAAGGTCGTCGGTGAAAGCGCATTGGTCGAACCAACACCGGTGAGGAAGGGGATGCCCTTGCTCTGAAACATCCTTAAGTGCTATCAGCCTTAAGATGTATACAACATTGATGAGCTGGGGATGTTCTACAACATTATACCAGATCACACTCTTGCTGTGAAAGGTGATAACTGCAAGGGTGCAAAGAGGAGCAAGAAGCACCTCATCATACTTCTGTGCTGCAATATGGACGGCAGCGATAAGATGAAGCCCCTCATGATCGGGAGGTTCAAGAAACCTCGAGGTTTCAAGGGAAACATCCTGCCTTGTGACTATGATCTTAATAAGAAGACATGGATGACCTCGGGGGTGTTCATGAGGTGGCGTCCAGGCTTTGATTTGAAGATGGATGCCACAAATAGAAAAGTCGTGCTCTTCGTCAACAATTACCTCGCACATCCTGCTCTCGACAAACTCAGAAACATCGAGCTGGTGTTTCTGTCAAAGAACACCACCAGCGTGCTTAAGCCCCTGGACTAGGAAATAATCCAGCGAGTGAAGGTGGAATTTTGTCCTACCAGTCAAAGAAGAGGCTGCCGTCTGTGTGCTTCCCGCTGCTGCCAGCGCCAAAGACCCAGACGACCCACCTCCAGTGGACACCAATTCCCAGCCAAGCTCCTCCACAGAACTGCAGTTGGGACCCTCCATGGAACCGCAGCTTGGTCCATTAACAGCCCCTTCGTGTGCCCCCCTAACTTTCACTTGGCTGTGCGATGAGGAAACATGGCAGAGATAAGCCACAGGTTACACGTATGAGGAGTACATAGAATATGATATCACAGTTTGGAGCACCCTCGATGCCACCAATATAATCAAGGAGCAGCAGAAGTCCATCGATGATGAGGGAGAGGAAGAAATGGAAGAAGAGCCTGGAGACATCCCACAATGAAAGATGTTCTGAAAGCTGGGGATGTCTACTCAAGAGCACTTAAGCGCCAGGGCACTAGCGAAGAGCTGTGGTCCCAATTCTATAATTTGAAAGACTTTGTCAAGAAAACTGACGCGTAGAAGAAGCAGACCTCTATAATAGACTTCTTCAAGAAATAGGTAGGTTTAAAAATGCCATTTTTGCCTATGAGGTTGGAGGGTGGAACAAAATCGGTTAAAATTCCAATAATGACCCCTTCGAAATAACTACCCTCTTCTAGGGAACTGTGAAAGGTTGTAGAATAAATTGTTGACTGTATTTCATTACAGAATTCGGGAAGTGAAACAATGTTTCTTTACCGTTTGCCAACAATCTGTTTCCGTAACAGTTGGGCAACATTTGGCCAACAATATTTCCAAGTGCATAGCAAGCGTAAAGGTAGATTATTTTGATTACATTTTAGAACTACAGATTTTAGAGTGGCTTTTGGTCCAAACTGCTTAGAATTGACTATGTATACTGTCACCTTACATGGGTTTGCTGAAACTGATATATATATTTTTAATGAGTCAAACAAGGATTAATTGCTAAGCAATAAAAGATTGTTTTTCAAAATGTCAAAGCTTGAGGGTTTCTCAAGTTTAACACAAAAAGCCTGCATTGGTGGTCTCATAGTCTGAATCGTTACACTTTTATAATGTTAAACTTGATTGTCAGTGACAGGGATATCGAGGTTTTAATCTTAGTCTTGTGTTTTTAGGATGTTTTTCCTAAATGGCTCACCCCCTCTCCAAGCAAATATGAGTACATTTCTTTTAAAACTAAATCATCTTCATCCCCATTATATTAGCATGATTAACATATACATAAAACCCCAGCTTGTACTGAGACGTATTTTTTTTAAAAAAGTCCAAAGAAATGAGTTTGTTGCGCTCTAAGAATATTTGAAGCTTAACATTCTTCAGAGTAAGTTAAAGATAAATCTGGTCTTCCACATAGTATCAAACTATTTATTGTAAGATGCATTGAAAACCATTCACTCGCCTCTGGAGCAAATATAACTCTATATAATTATAATAAATATATTTTTTCTTCATTACGTTTTGAATCCAAGTTGATGCTGACGAATATTAGATCCAAAGTGGAACTTTTCTAATTTCACACACCTCTTACAAATCTTAATCAAGTAATTTGGCAATTTTAAACTTTTATATCTTCATTAGATCAAAAACAAACTGATTCTCGGTTTCCCTTTCATTTTTGATAAAATTAACAGCCAGGTTTTTTAATTTACCTTTACAGTTCCTTCAAAGGTTTATTGGTGGTATATTGGTGTTAAACTATATTGTTGTTGTTGTTGTTATTATTATTATTATTATTATTATTATTATCATTATCATTATTATTACTATTATTATTAGCACCGCGTCTTACTACCCGTTTGGGTTATACGGACTTACACTAATGTGTAATGGTAGGGTGATTGTGAGATAAAATGGAGGACCTACAGTTTAACGTGGGATCCGAACCTCGGTGGAGGCCTGGCATTCCACACATTCACAAGTTGTGATTAATACACGTCTTGTCAGAGGTGAAGAAAGGGTTTGGTAATCAGATAAATCAGTGCCGGTACCGAGGATTTAACACCGGACCCCCAACACAGAAGTTGACACCTTACCCCTAGACCGCCAGGTCACCAACTACATTGTTGCACATTAAGATTTTTATGTGGACATTCAAGAGCATTTTAAATTTCTTAAAATATTATGGAAAAAAAGTCATTTTTCTAGGAAATATTAACATTTTGCTCATAAGGCTAATTGTTGAACGTATATTACAAAGTAAATTGTATCTTAAAAATTTTAGGTGTAGGGACATTTTAAATAATATAATTGACCCCTTATAATTTGTGAACTGTAATGATTTGAGATCATTGAATCACTAATTATAGCTTATAATTATGGACGTGTTTGAATTAAGAGAGAATGAAGGGAACACCGCTAGTGTGGGGGTTCCCAAACCTCATTTAGTGTCAGTAAATCTTTGAATTGGACCACATGTTTCCTATGTGGTCAGTGTCTGAGCGACATTGTCAAGTGTGTGGTGCTTAAGGGGCAGTGAATTGGTAAATTTAAGGTAAACCACACAAGACACGAGTATATCATGTAATCAGTGGTCACGCAAAAGTGTTAAGAGAGTGCATTGAACAGCAATTTGTGCATATCTTTGAACTAGACCACACACATTGTGAGTGGCATGAATGTTTATTCTTTACAATGTTTCAACCCGCCTCGGTGGCGTAGTTGACTAACGCTCTAGTCGTGTTGAGCTCATCTGCTGAGGACGGGGAGATCGAGGTTCGAATCTCGGTCGGGTGAACTGGGGGTGGTTTTTCCTAAATGGTTTTCCACTCTTCCTCCATGAAAAGGCGGGTTCACTTCCTCTAATTTAACATTCTCAATTCCTAATCCATTAGCGTAATTAGTACTTAAAGCGTATAACCCGAACGGATAGTAAGACGCAGTGCTAATATTATTATTATTATTTTTACGTTGTTTCAGAATGTAACAAATGTTAGAAGTACTCTCTTATGAACACGCAATTATGTGTGGTATTTATCATAATTAATATGTGCCAGTCGAAACAATAGTGTACTCATGCACATTAACATTTATCACCGAGACTTTTTATTTGGTAATTATGAGAAGTTATACACATCACCCTCTTTTCACTCTTTCTAGAATTCACATTACTAAAGAATTGAAGAATATACCAGAAAGAAGGATAGGAACCAATGAAAGGAATAAAGACAAAATGACATTTACAGCATAAGGAGGAACACAATTCACACTTTACACTGCTGCTATGAGACAAAAGATAATGGATGCCTCTTGAGTAAAACTGATCGTTATCATTCAATCCCTTGACCTAGGTTTTATTCTATCACATTCTATCAGAACTCATCATGTAAGCATATAATTGATTTGGTGATCCCACATTTAACTTCAATTGATATATATTTATTATAAATCTATACTGACCACAAACAACATATAATAGCTTAGTGCGGAAAAATATTAGAGTATACTGGCTAAGATCTTGAGTCGTTGTGTCCAGGTGTTTCTAGGACCAAGTTATGTAACTGTTACAGCCAAAACACCGTCCAGTTCAAGCATCCAAAGAACGGCCTAAGGAAAAGGAGAGTGATAAGAAGACTAAAACGGAACCAGCCGTTGATCAGGAACATGACCTGGACGAGATTGAGTATGTTCATTTGTTTTAAAACCAATTGGTGGAGGAGGGAGGGGAGGAGGGGTTGTTATCTCAAAGGTATGATTAAGGAAGAGATGGTTATCTCAGCAATATGAATACAATTTGCAATATTTTTTATACATTATCAAATTATTCATTATTATTGTTGAGATGTATGTATGTAAAATAAAAATTGCTTATGTGATGTGATATTTCATTTGGTAAAGAAAGAATAAGCTACTTTTCCTTTCAAATAACTGATGTCATAAGTAAGGGAATACCAGCTTTGGTGGCCGCTAGGGGTCTGCGAGCTTGGATTTTTCCATTTGAGTCAAGTATTTCTAAAAGCTCTCTAGTTCAAGTCGAGTTTAAGTATATTCATAACGTTAAAAGGTTAAGAGTATATATTTGCGAAAGCTCGAAAATGATGAGCTTACAAAACTTTTGATCTCTATCTCAAGCTTAAAGGACAAGCTTGGCTCGGGGCTCGAAATCCGAGTACTCGCAGAGCTCTATTGGCCACACAGTCGAAGGCCTCACACTCATATTAGACTAGACTGCTGATGACAGGGAGATCAGGGTTTTAATCCCAATCAGGTGTACAGTACTGTGAAGGGTTTTCCAAAATTGTTTTCCCCTCTCCCTTCACACAAATATACTCTAAATTCAACCTTTCTCATCCCTAGCTCAATAGCTTAATTAGTACATATGTGTATAAATTTAACAAGTGGTAAGATAGTAAGATGCTATGTTAAAAAAAAGTTTAAAAAATTATCTGATTTAAAGTAGAAGAGATAGTACACTTATTTGAGTGATGCTAAAGAATAAATGATTGAAATGACACTCCATTAGACACACAAACACATTTTTAATGCCAGCTATTCCTTCTGCTCTAAACCATGATAAAGCCTAGTACAAATAATAGAAACAAATAAACATGTTGTGGGGGCTTATTAAATAAAGTTTATCCCAATAGACATGGTTTTACAAAGCTATTATTTGATGCAGTTTACTTTCATCCAACTTGAATTCAGTTAAAAGTGGGCTTGACTAATAATATTAATAACAATCTATTTTACAGATTAGATTTAAATTATCTTTTGGAACGTTTGGAGGAACAAAGGTCTGCCAACTTTTATGTGGATCCTGGAAGACATGTAAGTAGTGGTTTTTATTTAGCTAAACATTTAAATATATTAATTAATATAAGAGGTGTCACAGTTATGATTCTCGAGTATATTATTTAAGATTGATTTTATGATTCTCTTTTCCAACTATGATTTCCTAAGATTTACATTTTTAATCTTCTCTCATGCATCCAACCTCACATTAAAAATA